>JAASGT010000587.1:0-20941 GCA_023334315.1 Globisporangium alternatum
CCACAAACGATCTCGCTGTCTAACGATGAAGTCGACCAAGCGCAAACGCCCTCCAGACGACCCAGACTTTGATGGTCGAGTGTGAAGAGCACTACACGACGAAGACGTGTTCACACTGCGGGAGAATCAGCCGCAAGATCACGTACGAGAAGGTCTTCCAGTGTACGAAGTGCGAGCTCACGATGGATCGAGACGTGAATGCCGCGTGCAACATCTTCCTCAAGAACGAACACTTACTCACTTGAGCTCTTCGAGCTCGGGTAACAGGAGATGCCTACTCCGAGGGTGTCGGGTGCGCTAAGTTTACTTAGAGCATCTGACCCGCAATAAAGAGGAAGTCGCTTACGCAATCGTGTTGGTACTTGGTATCTCATGGTAGTTGGAGATCTTCTGAGGCGTATAAACGAACCTCGACCTGGAGAAACAATTTTGTTAGCAACCTTTCTTGCTGATGAGCTCATTTGAGCATGAGCTACCAAGTTAGTTCTCATGAAGCCCCTACAGCTTCGAACTTCCAACCTCTACTTCGCCATGGACGGGTGTTTCTTCACCTGGCTAATGATGTCCTTCACGAGCACCGACATTGAGTTTACTTTCGTAAATTCCGGAATATCCGAAGGCAAAATGGCGAGGCACTTGAGCAGCAGGTAGTGCGTGCCTGTGAGCGACGGTGCGCGATCCAGCTTCTGCACTTGTGTGTCTGCGATCAGCGGCGGCTGCGTCTCGCTGATCACCCACGCGAAGACGTCGGCAGGCAAGATGCTCATGAGCATCGCAAACTCGGCCTCGGCCTTCATTCGCTGCAGGATCAGAGATAGACGCGCTCTCGCGATCGCAGCCAGTCGCAGACCAAGTCGATCGGGCGACTTCATGTGGTCGAGGGACAACTCTGCCAACTCGTCTCGTCCAGACTGGTACAGGAAGATGACGTGCTCTTCTCGAATCATGTCAACTGACAATCCAAACGCTTCAGCGAGAGCCACGCCAAGGTTCTCGTCGTGTCGAAGCAGTTGCTTCAAGAACTGAGTCCGCTCTTGTTTCACCAACGATTCCTCGCGCGCTGTCAGTGGCAGCAAGTCGGACGCTGCAAGGAACGAATCTGGACGACACAAGTGCTTCCCGTGGTTGGCGAACAACTTCACGATCGACACCGGCGTGACTGTTGTCGCCGCAAACGAGTCGAGGAGCAGGACGAGACTCAGGTGGTCGGCGATCTGGCTCAGCGAAACTCTCTGCACACTGAAGCCCGTTAACCCTTGCATGAGCGTGGATGAATCATGCGTAGGCGGCCATCTCCGTCGAAACACCTCTCGCAGATCCTTGACAGGACACGCCCATGAAACACTCGGCGCGAGGAAATCCATCTTGTACTCTGGCAGAGCAAGCGCTGCTTCGTTCTCATCATCTTCGTCTGCTAGGCGATGCTCTGCATTTTCATCGTCGCTGACGTCACTCTCATAAATATCGCCTTCTTGAGCCAGTGCAGCTTCAGATGCATGAGCGTTCACGGAGGTCACCAACAGGATGAGCAGGTTCTTGATGATTCCAAAGAACCTTCGCGCAATCTGAGGCTGCAGACCACGCTGCGGCTTCCTTCCAGCAGCGCTCTCTTCCCAAAAACTGATCAGCGTCACCACGTGGACGCGGATGAATTTCTCCCACACGTGCGTTGCCATCGCCGCTTTCAGTTTGCTTGAAGACAGCGAGTCGAGCTCCAGCAATGCGTCGTCCAGCTGGTGCATATCGGAGCGCTCGGCATTCCACGCAGTGCATAGGAGCAATGCTCGAAAGCAGCAGAGGGAGTCTTCACTTGCGAGCTGAGGGAATGCTGCCAATACACTGCGCCATTCTCTCATCTGAGCGGCGTTTCTACAGTGCTCGATTGTCGCGACCCAGAGGTCCAAGCTTCCGTCAACCGATAGACTTGAGCCGCGTGGCTTAGTTTTGATCGCCGTCACTTGCTCAGACTCAGTCCCGTCGTTCAGCTGCATTAACGCGACTGCTCGCATGATTTCATCCACGTTCTCGACAGCTTCAACAGAGAGGCGACCCATCCTTCCGAGACGCAACGATAGGTGGACAGCTTTCGCGATCGAGTCTTGCAAAATGCTCCATCGTACACCACCACCAGCACTGCTGAACTTGCCCAGTGTTGCTTCTTCTTTCCGCTTCGCTTGCTGTTGCTCACCCCATCCGCAGTGCACTGCCAGCACAAACGCATGGTACAGCTTGTTCGTTTTCCAGCACGCAGTGAAGATGTCTTTCAGCGGGACTGAACACGGATACAGCTTGTTCAGGAAAGCCCCTGTCGATCCAGACTTGCCGCTTGAATTCTCGAGCTCGTCAGTTTCCACTGAGAGTACAAAGTACGGCTGGAGCCATCGTTGGAGAGAAGACGACAGACTTGGAGCTGGCAGCGCAAGAACTGTTCCGAGCGGCAGCGCGAAGAACCATTCCAAGAACAGCTGGGTGTGCGTCTCGTGGCTGATAAATATGGTAGCATGCACGCTTTGTAGCTCCTGAATTGAAAACAAAAAAGGAGTTAGCTCGTTGCATCAGACGCGGTATCAGTGGTCTGCACGAACCTGAACTGCGAACACGCTGGAGAGAATCGGGGTAAAAGCGAGTGCGAGCAACACATCTCGCTGCAGCTTGTTCGCAATCGGTCGAAACACTGGCACTCTCAGCGTGCGCAACGCATCTCGAATGAAGTCTTCGCTCTTCTCACTCTGCTCGAAGAGAGCCAAGATGTCCCGCCTTCGAGGGAGCTCAGAATCACTGAACGGCATCGAGAACAGCTCCAGAAACTCCCACGCCGTGAGCCTTGTTACATACGCGAGAATCTTGCGGGTGTTGGTGCAGCTCTCATCATCCAAGGCGAATCCAGCACGTCGGAATAGTTCTAGCCAAGGGAAAAGTCTACCCAGAGATGCAGCATCCGAGTGATCCACATCAATACTTTCAAGCTTGGAGAGCATCGTGTTTGTGACTTCGATGTTTGACGTCGCAACTCGCTTTGATCGCTCGAATTCCTACGCAACAAATCTTGTTAGACTGACACTTCCACTGGAAAATGAACCGGCAAATCGCAAAACTCACCGCATGAAGACCAATGAAGGCAGAGATGATACGGTGCTGCCACAGCGTCTTCCACAGCAGAGAAAGCTCTGGCCCTGTCGGTATGCGAGACGACATTTCTCGTTTCAAAGCCTGGGAGCAGAACGCACAGAAAACTGGTTAGCATTACATCCATCCTCATCAGCATTGCAGTACAACGCAGCTCACTTACGGTTTGAATCCTCTCCAACGCTTTCAAGATGAATGTCGGACTCAGGTAGATCATGTCGCTGCTGACCAAGATGTCCAGCAGCGCTTCGATCGTTGTGGTCGACGATAGACTCGCCATGTCGTCAAGCAGCGGACCGATGGAGTCTTGCTCGAGCACGTGCTGCTTGTCCGCTTTCTTCTTTTTCACGAACGCATGAAGCCCGGCAGTGATTTGATGCAGCAAAAAGTTCTCCTCCTGAAGCTTGTTCTGCGTGAAATACTTCATCAGGATCGACAGGTTCGGGAGGCTGGGCTTCAGCTCAATCAGCTCCGTTGTTCCCTTGGCGCCGGTAGCAAGAACGACGCAGCGCGATGTCTTCCCTGCGGAATCTGGGATTGTGAACAGCCTCGCATTGTCTCCAACCGCAAAGCTGTACACCCGAGGGCCATACCGAGCTCGCCAGACTTCGACGATGCCTCGCTGAGCAGAGTAGATGACGAGGTAGAGTCCATTGGGGCGATTCGAACCCTCACTTCCTTGCATCCAACCACACTGCGCATTGCGGTATCCTTTCCACATTCGGATGACAAGCATGCGAGATGTGTCGATCAACAGGACTCGTCCAAGTGTGTCCGTGACAGCAGCCAGACGGCCTGCCGGACTGAGCGCGAGACAGCGGCTGCGTCTTCGTTTGTCTTCTGCAACGTATCGGATGCTTCCAACCGGCGCGGCGACATGCTCTGCTGCATCGTCGATGGCTCCACTTTCAGGGTATCCGCTCACGAAGTCGGATGCCTGCTCTTCACTCGGCGCTGAGCTCCACCCCCAGCTCTTTGCAAAAGACCAGACAGCACCTGCAGCTCTCGTAGCCATCGCAGTCGCAATGTGAGCCAAGTGGATGATCGAGTTTTGATCACTTCCGGCTTGGTAGAATGAAAGGAACGGATCCGAACCGGCACTGACGACTGTATACACTCCAAGTCGCGGATGGGACTGGAAGATTGTCGGACGAACAGATCCGCACGGGACGGCACCGACGACATCCGATTGATCGCGAAGCAAGTACTTGCGGAACTTGCTGGCTTGAGCTGGGCCTAATGCACGTATAAGTACAGACACCGTCACTTTCACGTTTGTATATCACATTGTTGCTGGCTATGATGCATGAGATGCCACGCACCGAAGACCGCAGAGTTGATTTTGGCAAAGAGTTCCGAAATCTGGATGATGGCAACAGTAGCGTCTTCGTAGAGAATCCACAGTTCACCATCAACGTCGTGCGAGTTTTGCAATTGAACATCCAGTCGCTTCGAACCAAGTGTCGTCGATGCGTTGCGACTCACGTCAAGCTTCGTTACCGCCATCGTGTGGAATTTCTGCATCACAAAACAAGACACAGCTGTGGATTAGCACGATGCCCGGCATTACACCCAGCGATTTTCTCTACACATGCACATACCTGTTCAAGCACGAGCGTGCCAGTGCACGTGAAAATGCGGATGATCCCAGAAGTGTAACTCGCGCAAAAATGCTCGTCGCCGATCCACTTCACGTCCGTAATTCGCTCTTCGTCTTCCAATTGGAGCTCACTGCCGTCGCTGAGCAGTTGCAACGATTGCAACTCGATTCTCACAGACGCCGACTGCGCATCGGAGCCTCGTTGTTTCACGGACGTCGCCAATCTCGAGGTCAACGACGCTCTCCCCGTTGCATCACCATCATCCTCGTCCTCTGCATCACGAGTCGTAAAGAGCGCGGTGCGGAACCCAACGGCCACATGCATGTTTGCAGCGACGTCGACCTTCAGATCCGTATCGTAGAACAGCATCTCTCGGTCCACGCCGCCGCCACCATCGCCATCAACCGCATCGCTTTCCACTTGGCTGCAAATCGGAGAAAAGTCGATTCGCTTGACAACCGCGAGTCCTTCGCCAGCGTCTGCGTCCGTTTCCTGACCGTGAGCTACAGGCAGTGACGAAGCTTTAGCTGCTGATGCAGTGGATGCGGTAGTGGTGTCATCAGCAGCGAGCGCACGCAGCGGATCCGCCAGCGCTTCACCTGCCATGCCTTCCTGCTTCCGTCGTCGCTGTGGTTGCTCTGCTTCACTTTGGGAAAAGAGAAAATGGTGAAGAGAAGAACGACAGAGTTGTACAGTTTGAGACAGAATACACGAGTAAAATAAATGTTTCTTGCTGTACGAAATGAGTCGGATCTCCGATCTGATAATTCTCGCGGCCATCGGATCCGATGTCGTCAACGTCGGATCAAAAGGTCGGGAGTGCGCACAGCGACGAACGCATGGCGATAGCAGACCCACATCCGCCTTCATCGACAACATACACGACAGCGCCACGGGCATCACTTCGAGTTGTCTCGTCACCTTCTCAAAAACCAGAGTCCAAGCCAACTGCAGTAGGCACGCTTCGAAACCATACATTTTGAGTCACGCTGGAAACAAACAAATCCAGAAGCAATGGAGCCAAGAGCTTGTGGGTGCAAATCACATCACGCCTGATCGAGCTCAGTCGGACTGGAACACAGAGCGTGCAAACAGATCGATCGCTCTTGTTTGATCCTGCTGCATTTTCTATCAAGTCACTCATATTGCCGAATTCATTAAATACACACTCCCGCATGTCTCGCCCCTTCTACTTTCTTACAGCTCCGCTTCGTGCGGGTCCGTCAAGTCGCTGAGCCGCTCGCCAAACTCCTCGTAGTGTCGCTCACTGTTGGTGGACGCAGACGCCTCTGAGGCCGACGAGAAGACCCGGTCCGACCGCGTCGTCTCGCCGTCGATAAAGTTGGTGTACGAGTCGTTCGTGTACCCCGCGTCGTCGTCGTATGAGTTCTCGTCCTCGGAGCGGTATTCGTCCGAGTGCTGGCGCCGCCGCATCTGCTGCAGCAGCAGCTCGTCCGACTGGTTCGTATTCCCGTAAATAAAGTCGACCGAGTAGGCTGAAGAGTCTACGATCTGATGCGACCGCCGGTCGTTGGTACTGCCGCGCGGGACGAACGGGTAGCTCGTGTCGTGTGAGTTCTCATCCTCGTCAACCGTGTTGTCGAAATCGCGGATGTTCATCTCTGAGCCACGCACGGCCGCGTGGTGCGGACTCTCGCTCGCCAAGTAGTCCGAGTACGCCGTCGGCACCCCGTTTGCTTGCGGAGCCGCACCAAGCCGCTGGCGTCCGAGCACCGGGATGCTCGCGTCCGAAGAGTAGCCGTCATTGAAAGTCGACTTTTGCCGTAGCGGTCGCAGTTGATGACCCACGAACGGAGAGAGCGCTCGTGGACCGTGCTTGGCGTTGCGCTTGTGTACGAAGAATGCGACCACGAGCACGAACGCGACGACACCGACAGCGCCCAGCACGATGCCAACGATGACGCCGCTCGAGAACTTGCTGCCACTGCCCTTGGAGCTCGCGGCTCTGCTGTCACCCGCGATACCTGAATCAGAGGGGACGCTCAGAGCGCCTGCAGCGGCTGGTGCTGCTGATGCCACTGGTTCTGGCGCCTTCGTGACGACTTCTTTCACTGTCAGGCGACTGTAGACCGCGTAGTCAAAGCGTTCGTTCGTAGCGTTCGAGCTGCTCGGCAGGATAATGTGCGCGAGCACCGAGTAGACCCCGGGTGTCGGGTACCGCAGCTCTTGCTGCGACGTGAACACGAGCAGGCCGGCCGCGGAGAAGTTGCCAACCTTATTGGGTGTGTTGTCCACGAACTTGTCGCCCTGGCGGAAGGGATCGCAGTTGGAGCCGAACTCGCACGAGTGCACGTTCGAGTGGATCACGTCCACGAGGGTGCGCGAGCTTTCGTCCATGATGCGGAAGATCGCACCCTGGTGTATGGTGTTCGAGCTATTGAGGAAGCGATCCTTTTCGAGCTTGATGGTCCAGTTGACTGCGACGAAATCGCCCGCCGTCACCTCCGTGGACGCCAGGTTGAGCGTCATGGAGATCGGACAGCCCTTATCCGAGCCCGAGAGAATGTCGTCCTTCCATTGCGGCTGCTTGACCGTGTACGCCGCCGGGATGCGCCAGCAGTACGTCGTCTTGCCGTCGTGCGCGTAGCCTACAAGGTGAACAGATAGATACACAGCGTGAGTGTCCTGCCATATGGCGAAGTACACACATACACTTAGAGCGAGCGAGACGTACTTGATGCCAGCGCGTCGACGCCGCCGTGGAAGGGCGACGCCAGCAGCGTGAGCGCCGCAGCGACGGCAGCTTTCCTCTGTGGCGCCATTGCGTATCAGCAAAAGCCCTGCTGATGCGTTGACGGTGTGTGCGGCGGCTGGTACTTTGGCAAATGAGCGTCGACAGGCATGCCGGAAATGGCTCATGTCTTTCCTCATTGCAAAATGTTTTGGCTGCGCTTCTGGTCAACTGATTCATAGCAATCGAAGATCGCCAAGGAAACCTGGATTTTCTAGCGAAGTTGAAGTCGTACCTTCTTAATGCTCAATTACCTTTTTGTGAAGTGTAAATATGCTTGATACTTTTATTGTTAAAAAATATCTGTATATGCACCATATTGATTATCAAAGGCCATGTGAACCATCAGATAAGTTCGACGTGAGTGGGTGCAACGTTTCTGGGCCACAAATTTTCAGTGGCGACTGTTGTGGAGACCAAAGTGCTCGCATCCAGACATTTTGGTGCTCATGTGCGTATCATGCTGCTATACGTGCCAGTAGCATCACTTCACGCCTGAGAGCCCTCCAGGCGTCATGTGATGTGATTTGCACCTTCATTATGCACATGGCTCCACTGCCTCCTTGCCCTTTCTGTGTTTGTCGATGGATCTGAACCCATCGCTAGCAACATGCACAAGCTCATCTTATTGACATGTCTTGCTTTGTATTGACGAGGCGCCTTGGAGCGATTCGCATGACGGTAACTCGTGTGTTGGTCACCAGGACGTCATGGCTTCCGCCGTGTTCTGCGCTGCGCCATGCGCTGTTCGCCCACGCACACAACACCAAATGCGGAACTGTAGTGCCTCCGTGTTGACAGAAGTGAAATGTCGCTCACTCGTCACCTTCACGCCCATCGGGACTCGCCCGTGTACGAGTTGTAGTAGTACATCTGACCGGAGCTCTCGTCCACGAGCGTCATCCACTCGCCTTCAGTGTCCGCCAGCGCATTATTGTAATCCATCGGGGCGCTCTCCTCAGCGACCAGCTCCGTTACATACTGGTACTCGTGCGACTGCATGAACTCGTCGTAGGTCTGCGCGTCCTCTTCCTCTTTCATTGCGAGCTGCTTGTGCATCTGCTGTTGTTGCTGCTTGGCAGCTTTCTTGAAAGTCGACATGTCGGTCCACTCGTGACTGACCTTGTTGCCCTTGGAGTGGATGATCGTGTAGCAGCCGAGGCAGTACGGGTCTTGGCACACGTAGCACCAGCGCGTGGCCTTCATCTTCTCGCACTCGATGCAGCGCAGCGAGCCTATGGCCTTCCACGTGTGCTTCTCACGCTTGCTGGAGCGGTGGAGCTTCTCGTAGCAGCCGTCGCAGAACACGTCCTCGCACTGGTCGCAGCGCCGGCGCGCGTCCTCTTCCTCGCACTCCACGCAGAGCTTGTCGTCGTCGTCATCGCCATCTTCATCCTCATCAGCTTTGTGTTGATCACCGCCTGCTCCCTCACCACCAGGCTTTCCTTCCGGGTCGTTCTTGTCGAAGAGCGATGGCTTCTTCCGGTCGCGCAAGAGCCCAGAGAGGTCGCCATCCAGTGGATCCGGAATGATCTTTCCTGTCTGGAGCACCAGGTTGCCATCGGTCTTTGTGTATCCGCTTGACGGAGGTGCCCAGATCGCTTCGCCAGTCTGTACAGCACACAAGGGGATAACTCTGTTAGTCATGCTTTGGCTCTCATCACCATTAATCAGCATATACCACAAGGTTATCCTTCCATACCTCCTGGTTGTAGTAGAACCATGTAGACGTATCTTCGCTCCAGTACTCCACCCAGGTCCTCGCGAGCGCCACAAGCTGCGCGACGTGCTCCTGGCGCAGTTCGTTTACAAACTTCTTCGCGAGACACGCGCGCATGATCTTCTGGATCTTCGTCGCGGCCTTCGCGCGCCACCGGTTCTTCTCGCGCAGCGCGATCAACTTGAGCTCCGTCGATAAGCGTGACCTTCATATCAACAACAAGGTGGGTTTGAGTGATGATTCTGAATCAGGCTTTCCAAGATGCTTGCTGACTATTAGACTCACCGATGGCCGCGATACACTTTCTGGATCTTGATCGCCGACGCGTGCTCTAGAGCATTCCGCTGCGTAGCTTTCGCCTTCAGGTCTCTCAGAATCCTTCTCGCTATCCGTCCCCTTGCGATCTTCTGGATCTTCGTTGCAGCAGCGCCTCGGTAGCGCTCGATCTGCTTTCGGAGGAACTTGACGCGCCCCAGTCTTCCACGGTAGCGTCGTTGGATCACCAGCGCAGCTCGGGTTACGCTGTAATTTCTACGCATGATGGACACTTCACGCCGAGCTTTGCGTCCTCGGTACAGAGCCTGGATCTTGCTCGCAGCCTGGAACCTCTTGCGCTCCAGCCTTATGTGCTTGACAAACTGCCGTGCCAGGTATCCGCGACCACATGCTTGGATCTTGGTGGCGGCTAGCTGACGCCGCTTGTTCAGCTGTTTTAGCCGAAAGAATTTGCGCGTGACGCTGCCTCGGAACATGCGCTGGATCTTGATTGCACCTGCGGTCTGCTGGGCGAAGAGTTTCTGCGACTTGACGAGAGACGCGAACATCCGGCCACGGTACCCTCGCCACGCTCGCTGGAGCACGCGGATCGCGTCCAGTTCCAGTGCAAGCCGCTCGATTGCCTTGACGTGTGTGATGTCCGACCACCACTTGGTCCACACTTGACGGAGCTTGCGCTGCGACCAGTTGAGCAGGAAGTGGTCAAGTTTCTTCGAGCCTTTGTACATGAGGTACGCCTGCAGCTTCTCCTCCTGCTTCTCGTGCGCGACCACCTGGTTCCACTTCTGGAAGGCGATCCCCTGCAGGTTGAACAGCAGGCGCCGGAAGATGTTCTCGACCTTCTCACGTCCCCATCGCTTGAAGTAAAGCGAGGTCCGCAGCTCGTTTGCTGGACAGATCTTCTGTGCAAAGACGATGTCGTCTTTCACGAGACGCGTGAGGTGCTGGACGCTGGAGAGCGCAGACTCGAGCTCCTTTCGGAGATCATCGCTTCGCTGTGCTTGGATGTCCTCATTCGATCTCACTTTGTCTTTACTGCTGTGCTTCCATCTCGGCTCTCGCTTCTGAAGAGCAGCTCTCTTTGCTTTAGCCTGCTGGGGCTGATGGCTCAGACCCGGGAGCTTCTTGTCTAGGAGACTGTGGTCATTATGGCCAGGTGACGACAATGAAGTCAGCTGACTGGAAGATTGAACACTGCTGTGGTTGTTCAGTTCGGCCTCGAGTGTCGCGATCTCCTCCAGCGTGAGTCCAAGAGCCTCACTCGCCTGCTTCCGCTCTCGATCTTCCTCTAGCACTTCGACTTCCTTGGCAGCGAGCACACTCGCAGTCGCAGAGGCATTCACTGTGGGCAGTCGGAAGATCGGTAGCACGTGTTGTTGTTGTTGGATCGGACTCGAGCCTGCGTCCAGCCCCACCTCGAACGGCGTCTCGCCCAAGTTCGTGAGCACCGGCAGGATGTCCAAATTCGTTCGCAACAGAGGCAGGTTGTTGTTGCCCAACGGACCACTACCATTGACACTCGCTTGTGCTGCGCCACTCGATCGCGATTTCTTGTGCTTGAGAATCGACTTTGTGCTCTGGTTGGACTTGCGCACCAGCGTCTTGTTGCGCATCATCGCCTTCAGGTTCTCGGACTTCTTTGGCGACGAACTCGGCAGTGAGAGCTGCTGTGCGAGCTGCTCAACCGTTGCGACGGCATTATCTCCATGCTGCTGAAGATCGGCGATCTTGTGACGCCATTCCGCCTGGAGCTTGGATCTCGTTCGCTCGAGCTCCTCAAGCAGCCGCAGTTCGTGGTTCGTTAGGCGATGCAGCACATCCGTGCGCGGCGAGACCACCACGCTTTGCTCACCAGTCTGCTGCTTCTTCTCCAGTAGATTGTTGCCAACATCGCTCTTCTCGACGCTATCAGTGCTGCGCTTCTGCTGTGCAGGATCCAACTTCTTCGCTGCGCCAGACAGATTCCCGCCAAAGAGCAGCATGAGAGCCCAGACGACTAGCAGCAACAGCCACAGCAATGGCTGAGGTCGTGACAACCGCCACAGCTTCACTTGCCAGTCCACAGCAGTAGTTAGTCACGATACCGGTATTCGTTCGCAGGTCGTCAGCGTGTGGTATTCATAGATCACAGCACACACTCGCATAAGCTCAATTAGGAACGCAACGAAACTGATGGTTATGCATAGGTTCAATCACATCAAACAGCACGCAAGGCGATGAATACAAGAGCAAGACAGCACGAGAGAATGCAATACTCGATACCTGGTGTGGGTTTTGATAATCATGTTTGCTTCATTTGCCTTGTTCGTTGCGCTCTCTTGTCTCCTTCAGCTACCTGCTCGCTTGCTTGCTTGTCGCTGTTCGGTGAGCCTAAAGAGGAAGGGAACACACGCCCAACGGCCACCACTATTGCCTAGTTGTTGTTCGAGATACTATACGATGCGCCTTCCGCTCATTCGTCCTTGCGCTTACAGCTTGAAGTGCACAAGCATGAACGTCGCTGCCAGACTGAGGATGACGTGCGAGAGTGCGTTGTGGTTGAACGACGACTTGGACGGGCTCACAATCAGTCCCTGGACGAGGCCGCTGCCGAGCTTGAGCACGTACACGAGCATCTCATTGCTTGGGTGGCTCCATTGCCAGTCAAACGCCATCGCGCTGGTCACGGCGCCGAAGATCATCGGCGGCAGGTAGCCGACAAAGAGGAAGAGCACGTGCATATTGATGCTGGCCCAGATCGCGAGCGCAATGTAAAGTGCGCCGGCGACGATGATGATCGAGTACGCCCACGACTCGTCCAGGTACCGGCTCGCCGCGAGCGAGAGCAGCGCAAAGTTCGTCAGGATCGAGAAGCCGAGCACGATGCGCCAGAGGATGTCGATGCAGCCGTCCACGGTCGAGCGCTTGAAGTTAAAGCCAAACACTCGCGCGCGCTGCACCAGCGAGTCGGTCTTCTTGTCCTTGAAGCCACGCATGGCCTCAAACGCGACGTGGTGCAGCAGACCACCAAAGGCCGCCGAGATACCGAGCGCCACAAAGTAGATGAGGTACCACCCGGGCTGCTGCTGCGCCACGCTGTCCTCGTTCGACGCGAAGAGTGCGACGTAGACCGCGAACGCGAAACACTGAAGCGCGAGCAGGTAGTCCGTGATGAAGCACGCCGGCTGCGCATCCCACTCCTCGCCCGTGGCGTCGCGGTACGACCAGAGCGACTGCTCGATCTTCGTGACCGTGTCTCGACACGCCTCGGCCACGCTCTTCTTGCGCCGCTTGGCGCCGCCGCTCTGACTCTTGGGCGAGCGCGCCTTGCTGTTCGTCACTGGCACTGGCTGCTGCTGCTGCGCAGGCGGAGTCATCGTCTCGACGCTCATATTGGGCGGGTGGGTCGTAATGGATCTCGATGGATGGATAGAGAGAGGGCGGACGTGTGGCTCGCCTTGTTGCTTCTCACGCCTTCGCCTGCCTGCTTGTGGTCGAGTTGTGGTGTGTGGCCGCCCGAAAGCTGAGAGACTGGCTGACCATCATTCCTTGCGCTCGCACGCCAGTTTCGATTTCAGCCACTGATATGGAATGATTATGAAATTATAGCCAATCATCGATCGCACGAATCCCTCTCTCCTTTTTTGGGAATTTTACTGAGAAAGGATGGGCTGCTAAAAATACAGTCAGAAAAGGGAAAGTGGAATCTTATGAGGCAAAATCAAAAATAACTGGGCGTTTGTATATGAGGATGGATACATCAGCACAGTTGACGGCGCCTCTCAAGATTCATTCGCTCCATTCTCCCACCACCATGAGCATGTGCTTCATAAAGGTGGTGGTGGTGAGCAGCGAATGCGAAAACAAAAGTAGCTTCAATATGAGTCACAGAGTAGGATACGAAGTAGGGGATCCAAAGTCGGATGCCCGCCTGTGTCCAATCCGACCCAAGCAGCCTCCGATCCTTCCTGGATGAGGGTGGCTCGCGGTGGAGACACGGAGGACGAAATGGATGCAGCACCCTGTTTGCTTCGTGAGAGTGACCCATGCTGTCATGTCAAACGGTGCAGTTCGCCACTGGAAGCGCTGTCCCACTCACTGTCTCTATGAACAACGCCCGAACGCAACAAGATCGTGGCGATTTGACACATTCAAAACCATTCATTCATTCATTCATTTTCTTCACACGACACTCGACCAAATCTGCTCAATCCTTCTTCACTCTCTTCTCTCTTCTCTCTCCACTGCATAACTTAACCTCACTCAACGCGTTGTTGCTGCTGCTAGAACTCAACCTCCTGCGCCTCCTCGTCCTCGTCTGAGAGCCCCTCGTGGTCGAGCGCGTCAGCGTGGCACGGCCGCGTGCGGCGTCGCCCGAGCGTCTCGAGCGGCACGAAGCTGTCCATGGGCGACGCGAGCTCGCAGTCGCGCTCATGTTCACGACGACTCAAACCTTCGTCATCTTCGTGCATACTCGGCGGGAAGAAGAAGCTCGAGAGTGGCGTGATGGGCGACGCTGATGGCCGCACGTCCCAGTACCCGATCTCGCGCGTGAAGTCCGCGATCCTGCGCTCTGAGACCGCGGACGCTGCCGGTGACGACACGCGGCTCGCGCGCAGGATCGCGATCGTGTTGCTGTCGTCCATGAGGATCGAACTCGGCATGCTGTCCTGCGTCGCGTAGATCTCGCTCCAGTCCGAGAAGCGGAACTGGCCCTGCGAGTCGCCCGTGTGCGGTGAGAGCGCTGCCGTCTGGCTCACCTTGGCGCGCTCGTCCTGCGCGTCGTCGTCCGCGGCCTGGCGCGCGAGCCGCCGCCGCTTCGTCACGAGCACGATGACCGCGATCGCGCAGCCCACGATGAACACGAGCAGCGCGCAGAGGAGCACGAACTGCCACGTCGACACGTTGAACGGCAGGTTGCTCTTGTTCTTGCTGTTCTCATTATCGGACGCCGCGCCAACTTGTGTGTTATTTGGTAATACCTGCACGCGCGTGTACACGATAAAGTCGTAGCGCTGGTTCTCGGCAGCGCCCGGTACGACCACGTACGCGGCGAGCGTGTACTCGCCGGCCGAGGCGAAGGACACCTCGTTGATCGACCGGAAGCGAATCGTGTCGCTGCCGGAGAAGCTGCTGAGATTCGCGGTTTGACTCACGCTCAAGTTCGCGCTCTGGAAATCGGCGCTGAACGGGTCGCACGCCGTCGCGCTCTCGTCTGATGTTGCTCTTGATGATGAAGAGGAAGACGGAGAACGACTTGCGTGGGCGCACACGTGGACTGCTGAGTGCGTGATCGTGAAGGGCGTTCGCTCGACACCGATACTAGTACTGTTGCTGCTGCTGGCGCCATCGAGGCTCGAAGCGTTCTGGCTGACGATCCACGTGATCGCGACCCGTTCGCCGATGCTAATGACCGGTTCTTTCGCGGAAATGGCGATCGCGAGCGGACAGTTCACTCCTGAACCGCTCGCAAACACGCTCTGTGAAGAGACCTTGGACACGGACGGTGCGACGTTGAGCCCCCAGCAGTACGTCGTACTGCCGTCGATCACGGTTGCTACGCAAAAGTCATACACAAAGAACAACAACATGCGGACGCTATGGTGAGAACTCTCCGCAAGGCAAGACATGCAGACGTCAAGAGGCATGCGGTACCTAAACTCGCGGCTTCGCTCGCTTGTCCTCTGCTACTGACAAGGGCCACTGCGCACGCTGCGATCGCGCGCCAGGACCAATTTCGTATTCTCGCCATGCTGCTCTTGTGCCGCCTTGATGTTGCTGCTAAAGACGAGGATTCACTCGACAACCCGCTTGGTCAGTTCTCGAGTGCTATGAGGATACTGCCGCTGCTGCTTGCTGTAAGTAGCTCCTGATCAAGAAAGGACGCTTGCTGCTGCGTGTCTCTCTATCTGTCTGCGTAGCACGGACGTCAATCCGCTGCTCTTTCTCGCGCGCTGGTGTCGGACAATCAGTCGCCGCTAAGCTGCTACTGCTGCTGGACGCGAATGACAGATTACTCGCTCATCTTGTGAGCTGAAAGCTGCTGCTCATGGCCGAGAGGAGGAGCATCATCTGCATAAGCGTCATCACCTCTTTGCTCACAAGACGTCCAGCTCCGGATGTTGGGCGCGTTTTCTTCTATTCTTCTCTTCCACCGAAGAGCTTCTCGTTGGGCGTCGATCTTTTTTGCTGGAAACCAAAGTGATACCTTTTTCTTTTAATTGCATAACCCTTTCAAAAATGCTCGCGCCCTTTCGTGCTTCAAACAAAGATTATATAGCATGTTGAACCTATTAGATTCGATAATGACCGTTTCTTCTTCCGTGACGTGCGTGAGCCACCGGTTTCTTCTTCTTCTACTTTTCCATTCTTCTCTCATTAAATGCTCGCAGGTTTCTACGATGTCCGCTGAATGAAACCGAAGTCGAGTACAAGACGCGATGATATTGATATCCTTCGACTTCGAACGAAATGTCATCCATCCATCTGATGGAGATCCAGCATCAAAAGCAAACACGCGCGCATTGGCTTTCTACCATGTAAGCTCTTTACGCTAGAAGAGCTCAGCTGGATGGATGCCTGCTAGCGTTGTATCACTTTTGACAAGAAGCCATCATCAATCTGATGATGATGACCCCGAGAAAGCACACGCCCTCTATGTCAAGCCACTTGACGCGAACCAGATTTTCGGCTGCTCCCACTTCAGAATCTCTTGGCTCGCACTCTGCCGCGGTAGCTCTCGTCTCCATGCACGTCACTCTGCACCAAAATTCCTTCATCCCAGTGCTCTCTGGACACCTTGCTTGTCACTCTTGGCTTTAGGATACAAACACACACACTTGCCACTTTTTGAACTCATGTTGTGTGTTTTGTATCTATCGCGTCTATAAAGATACGTACGTGTCGCGAGTTTTGGATCACGGGATCGTGTGGTACTTGATCCGGTTCTGGAGCCGCAGGAGCTTGACGCAGCACACGAGCGCCACGCCGCAGAGTGCGATCGCGAGTAGGAACACGGGCCGGAAGCACTGTGCGCCAAGGCACTTGCCACTCATAGCACCCTTGTCAGTCGCTAAAGCACTGGCTGACCGCTCATAAAAAAACGACGAGAGCGGACTAAAGATAAACGGGTACCCGATGCAGTTGGCGAAGCTGATGAGCCCGTAGTTCTTGCCAAAGTGCTTGAGCCCAAAGGCCTCGCGGATGATCACGGGGAACGTGCCGAACATCACGCCCTCCGAGATGCCCGCCATGGTCACCGGCACGATGAGCGCGCCTGCGGGGATCACGAGGAACATCACGAGCGTCGTCGCGGTCATCACGACCGAGATGCCTGCGAAGAGCGCGCGTGGGCACTGGTTCAGGAAATGGTCGGACACAGCGCCAGTCATGAGCCTCGCAGCCGTGTTGCTCATCGAGAAGCTCGCGACCATGAACGGCACTTGGTCCATGGGTCCGCCCAGCGACTCGACGATGAACGAGACGTTCGACATGACGAACAAGCACGCGCCGATGGTGATGAGGATCGCGACGAAGAGCAGCCAGAAGCGCGTGTCTGTGAGCAGCGCCATGCCCGTGACGTCGTTGTCCTCCTGCATGTCGTGTGCGCGGTCGCCAGTGAGCACTGTGCCTGCGTTTGCGTCCACGATCTCTGAGTTGCGCCGCTGCGACTTGTTGCGCTGGAACGCGAGCCACCCGAATGCACACACTCCCATGAGGAACACGCCGAGGAACATGAAATATCCGGACACGTTGTTGTTGAACCCGCGGTGGTAGACGAACGCGAACACGGCTCCACCGCAGCTGTAGGACGACGTGAGGAGCGCCATGACCTTGCCGCGGTTCGCTTCACCGAAGATGCCCTCGTTCGGTACGATCGACGCAAAGATGCAGAACGCGCTCAGCTGACCGACGAGGATGAGCGCGAAGCCCATGATTAGCGGGCTCAGGGACGTCGAGTACTGTGTGAGCGCAGTGGACATGAGCCAGTGGATGCCCAGCAGTCCAACGCCCGCGATTATGATGCACTTGTACGGCCCGAGTCGGTCGAACGCGATGCCTGGGAAGTACGAGAGATACGAGCCGAGCATGGCCATGGACGACACGGTCGCGATGCCCGCCTGCGAGTAGTGCAGCAAGTCCTTGAGCTGCGCGTTCCAGGACGAGATCGCGTACAGCGAGCCGACGCCGATCATCACCACCACGCCCGCTAGCAGGCTGCAGACGCGGCGCAGCTCGTAGCGCATCATCGTGCTTCACACCTGTCAATGTCGCGGATTGAGCTGTTTTGATGGTGCAACAGAAATCTGATGAAGAATGATGGTCGCACTTCAGAGTAGTTTCATTGGCTATAATCCTGTTTTACATATTTGATTAGTCAAACAAAAATCTATTGAAACGACACGACTGGCAATTCAATGGATCCATCAACCATCTTAATGGTCCACCACTCAGCTCAGCGCAGCGGCGCATACTTCTGGCGTGCAGCGAACTTGAGACTCGCAGCGAACGCGACGCAGCTCAAACACACCACCAGCAGGAAGATCGGGCGGAAGCACTGGTCGCCGTAGCACTTCTCGACGCCGTCGACGGTCGTGGATGACAATCGGTAGAAGAACGAGCCGAGCGGGTTGTAGAAGAGCGGGAAGCCGATCGCGTTTGCGACGCTCATCATGCCAAAGTTCTTGCCAAAGTGGCGCGCGCCAAAAGTTTCGCGCGTGAGCACGGGGAACGCGGCGAACATGACGCCGTCGGCCACACCCGAGAGAGTGATCGGCACCACGAGGTACGCCGCCGGGATCACGAGGAAGAGCGTGTGGATCATCGCGACGAGAACGGACGCGAGCGTCACAAAATACACGCGCGGGCAGCGCGCGAGAACGTGGTCCGAGATTACGCCGCCAAAGAGCCGTCCGCAGCAGTTGCCGATTGAGAAGAGCGCGACCATGATCGGCACTTGGTCCATCGGCCCTCGGCGCGACTCGACGATGAACGAGATGTTGGCCATGACGAAGAGCGACGAGCCCACGATAATGAAAACCGTCGAGAAGAGCAACCAGAAGCGCACGTCGCACATGAGTTCGCGCCCCGTGATGTCGATCGACTGCACAAACTGGTGGCGGTGAAGCTGCTGGCTCTGGTCGGTATCGTCGTCGTCACTCGCGTCGATCTCGGGCGGCATGAACTCTTCCATGGCCGACATGCGCGTCTCACTCTTGTCCTTCGCGTCCCCATTATTAAGCTCGCGATACAGTGCGCACCACGAGAAAAGGAACACGACGAGCATCAGCTGCGCCATGAACCGGAAGTACCCGGGCACGTTCTCGTCAAAGTAGCGGTTGTAGATGAGCGCAAAGAGCGCGCCGCCGGCGCTGAACGCCGCGAGCTCAAGCGCCATGATCTTGCCGCGGTTCTTGTCACCGAAGAGCCCCTCGTTCGGCCCCAGCGCCGCGAAGACCCCAAAGTTCGTCGCTTGACCCATGACTGCGAACGCGATGCCCACGCCCAGCGGGTGCATCATCATCGGGTAGTCGACGATACCGGCGTACAAGCCGAGGAAAATCGAGCAGAGCAAGAGAGCACCGCAAAGCACACTGCGGTGCGCGCCGATCTGGTCGAAGACGTACCCGGGGGTGACGGAGAAGTAGGCGCCGAATGAGGCCATGGAGCAGACCATCGAGATCTCCGCCTGCGAGTAGTTGAGCTCACTCTTGAGCTGCGCGTTCCAGGCGGAGATTGCGTGGTTCGAGCCCACGGCTGCCATGAGCAGTACGCCCGCGGCCACGCTCACGTAGCGCTGCGTAAGTTCCCAGGGGCGGCGCTGACGCGCTTCCAGAGCCATCTTTTCTTGCAGAGTGATGTGAAACTTGATCGGCCCAGAGTCGACCTGGAAAGCAACAGCGTTTCGAGACCTTTTATTTGAGGTCAATACTCTTGACAGCGAATACAAGGTATAGGCAAACCCCTCAAATTGAGAGACCACTAAAATGGCATACCCTTCCAAAACCGATTGATTTACTTTTTGACCAGCTCCTCATGTAGGTTGGAGGGACACCGACCACCAATCACTCCAAACGCCCGCAGCCATCAAAAGTCTTTGATCTGCTTCTCAATGAATTAGCACACACACAACAGAACTGACAACGAGCAGCGCGATGCCGACGCGGTCACGTATGTACGCCTTACAAACGAGCAGAAGCAAGAACTGCAAGATCACTACACGATCGTTCCTGACCGCAGCTATCGTGAGCTCGGAGCTTGAGCCGCAACGACCTTCCAGCTCGCTTGCCTTCCATCGCGGACGGCGCTGCACCGCGCTCTGCAACAGCCCGGCAAGACGCTGCGCTCGTCTGCCAAGTCGAACAGGGACGTCACCTCAGCCCTGCTCGAGCGGAAGCTGTTGCTGTGGATCGTCAAGTGCGAGGAGCTCCAGCTACTTGTGGTCACCGGTGAAACGATCTGCGAGAAAGCGGCACGGCTCCACGACGTGATCGTTTTGACAGCGCCGGCACAAGTCAGCAGCAAGCTCAACGAGCTGTCGTTCTCCAACGGCTGGCTCTACAAGATCCAGTTGCGTCACAGCCTCAGCTTGAAGCGCGTGCATAGAGAAGCGGTGTCCGCTGACCTCGCGGCTGTAAGCAATGGGAGGGCGTCTCTTCAGATCCTGATGGCAAGCTACGCTTGGCGCGACATATTCAACCTCGGCGAGACCGCCTACTTCTACTGCGCGCCGCCACGGACGAGCATCTCGGCACACCCGCTCTCGGAAAGGAAGATCTCGAAGAAGAGGATCACAGTCGCGATCGCGTGCAACTCGGATGGGACCACGAAGCTTCCGCTGCTCTTCGTTGGCTCAGGTCGTCAGCCAAGGTGTTTTGAAGGCAAGAGCAGCACAGAGCTGGGAATCGACTGCGCAAGCACGTCTAAATCATGGATGAATCCAAAACTCTTCCAAAGCTGAGTTGTTCGATTCAACGAGAAGATGCGAGCCGAGGATCATCACGTCATGCTCCTACTCAACAATGCCTCCTCTCACCGCGTCGAAGAGCCACTCTCCAACGTCACACTGCAGATTCTTCCCCAATACCACTTCCTACCTGCAGCCACATGACGCCGGCATCATACGGCAGTTTAAAGCGCAGCTCAGCAAGCACCAGACTCGGCACGTGCTCGACTGTCTCGAGAAGTTGCTGGAACGAGCAGAAGCCGAGGGGTGAGTGTCAACGAAGAGATGTGGACCGTTTCAACAATGTGGACATCCTAACTGCAATGCACTGGGCACAAGAAGCCTGGAAGAGTGTGACAGACACGACAATCGAGAACTGCTGGCGTCACACACAAATTCTTGATGACAACATGTCCGAACTCGTAGACAGCTTAGATAGGTTGAGACTTTAGAGTCAGTCGCAGTTGCTGCTCTAAGCCAATTTGAATGTTCATTTTCGTGCACATTCGCTCGCCTGCGTACACTTCCCAATGGTGTGCAGC
>JAASGT010000588.1:0-20866 GCA_023334315.1 Globisporangium alternatum
AGAGAGAGAGAGAGAGAGAGAGAGAGAGATAAGCGCAAGTGTGAAGATCCCCATTTCATTATTATTATTCGCCCTCGTGCTTTGCTTTGCGAGGGTTGATTCGCTCAAATGATATGCGCGTGCTCTGCCTTATGTACATGGCACCTCGCTTCTATCGAGCACGTGCGGTGCATTTCTCCATGCAGTCGATGCACTTAAGCTCCAGGATGCCATTCCTTGAGCGGTTCGCTTTGCATCATCATTGGCGAATCATTCGCCCTCTGCCGTCACGTCGTCCATGTTCAGCAGATTTATAGAGGACTTTACTATGGTAGACTTTCATAGTGGAGCTTTTCTTGACCATTTTGGAGAGGTTTTACGTGTGACGGAAATCGCTACGAAAAAGGGTTAAACAATGAAATGTGACCACATACTTGTCATGCAACGCAAGCTATTGATCTTGTTTCGATCATGTGAGAGATTCTTGTCCGAGTAAACCACTTTGGGTCGTCAGCAGAGCAGTGACATGTCTTGAGCTAATGGATGATACAGCGCTAAGCCAAAGTGGCAATCTCACCAGCAAATACTCTATAAGCAACAACAGATTCGCATTGACTGACTCAACACACAACATATTTGCATTGACTGAAGCACGAAAAGAGCATTGAATTGCAATATTCATTTTCAGTTATCCGCCGCTACACTCATGCTCGCTCAGTCCACTCGAAGACGCGTGAAAACCTTCCAAAGGTCTTGATACTCAGCATCGAAGGCGCTGTAGCGCACGTCCTCTCCACCACCTTCGCACCGATAGTGAACTTCGAGGTTCTCAAAGTTTGACTCCACACCATGCCGACTCCAATTAAGTGATCCGTTGATACGGATGTTTTTGTCGATCAGGCAGAACTAAAATGCTACAATTCGATACACGATAGCACACATATAGTTGACATTAGCGTTAGGTCTAACTCGCAATGTGATGACAAAGGAATGCTAATAAAATGAAGTACTTTATGATGCTCGCTCAAGCCGTGACCAGTCGGACTGATCTTCACAGAGAAGCCCTGCGAACAGCACAAGCAAAGCAAAACAACAACCCAGTGAGCTAAAACAGACCACCGCTATAAATACATATGCAGATCATACCTGTCGAACAAGGGCGTCAATTTTTGAGTAGTCCATGTGCGATTCGTCTGCGTCGGCAATAATGTGAACAGGAATCTTGACTTTTAGCGAGCAGATGGCACCGAAAAGCTACAGAGAATACATAGCCAGCAAAACATACATAAAGCATACAAAGCGCAAGTCATTTGGGAAAGATGTTAAATTTGGGCTCAAACACGTTAGACCAATTACAGGACAGCAAAAGTTCGAGGAACATACTTTGACCAGTCATAGTACTCCGCAAGTTCGGAGAATGTGTTGTAGGTGGTTTGGCCAGTTTATATTTTTGATTATATAGTAAACAGCTGGGTTTTATAGTGTTATCCTAACTTACGGTACTGGTGCCGTAACGGGAAAATTATGGTTTTGACCATCACTTGCGTTGCTGATTTTTGGAAATTGACAATTAAAAAAGCATCAAACGAGACAGAGCGACATGTTGGACAGTCGATCGCATTTACTGCTGACCACAGGAGCGAGAGAGACCAGCTGTCCACCCTCTATAGCCAAACTATAGAGTGACAATCAATAGTCAACATTCCGTTAATACTCCAACATCTGGTCTTCCATGTTAGTATCTGCTCTCATTGGATATCATTGCAAATAAACAGGTGATATTCGCAATTGCGCGCTTCTCTCATCTGAGTTGTCCTTGCAAGGTGTGGAACAAACAAAAGAGCAATTAATTGCTTTGGCTTCCAACACACTCAGATCGACCAGCAAGAGAGAATGGCGGACGTGGGCGCGAATGCGACGGATGTGGCGCCGTCCACAGAAGGTGAGCATTAGCCCCTCCTTGTGTGTGTGTAAGATCTGTATGAACCCCCTGCTCACCACCTTAATGCTCTTGACTTATCTCACGTGTTGCAGGTCCCGTGATCCACCTGGAGTTCGAATACCGGCAGGTGGACACGGTGCTCGCGGTGGCCTACGGCGGCGCGTGCTTCTTCGCGTTCTGGGCGTTCGCGATGCACTACCAGTCACCGTCGCGCCAGGCGGCGACGCTCGGCTTCTACCTGCTCATGGGCCTCGCGGCGCTCACGCGCGTGCTCTGGTTCGCGACGCCATACGGTGTCATGTCGGTGCTCGTCGAGCCGCAGAACATCAAGATGGGCGACGATGGCTGGCAGATGTTCCTCGCGGCCGAGATCGTCGAGCTGCTTGGATCCTTCCTCATTTACAGCATCTTCGTGCTCATCGTGGTCTTCTGGGCCGATATGCTGCGGAGGCTCTTCACGAACGGCAACATCCGCTCGCATCCGTTCAAGCTCTTCTTCGGCGTGCTCGCGGCGATCCTCGCCGTGCAGGCCGTGGGCTTCGGCGTCTTCGCGATGCGCAAGGCCGACTCGTTCTGGCTCATGATGTATGACGACGTCGTGCTCTGCCTGCTCTCGTTCGGCGCGCTCGCGGCCGTGCTCGTGTACTCGTACCGCATGAAGACCGTGCTGCAGGCGTTCCTTGAGGTGAGCCAGATCGACACGACGGACCGCATCAAGGCCGTGAACTGGGCCACGTCTATCTGCGCCTTCTTCCTCGTCGTCAACGCGCTCTTCCTCTGCTACTCGATCGTGAGCCTCGCACAGTTCCACCAGGTGGGTGTCTACCTCCAGCCAAAGTTCTGGTGGCTCTTCGTCGCGGCCAAGCACCTCGTCGAGATCCTCGTGCTCTACTTTTTGCTCTACACGCTCTGGGGCAAGAGCTCGGACGACGCTGAGGGCAAGGACGGCTACGAGCCCATCCCGGACTACCTCTCGGACGAAGAGGTCGGCGCTGGCGGCACCGGTGGCAGCACGGGCACGCCACGGCGTCTGTGAATCTCATGACGGGCGCTTACGTATTGAATGGAGCTGTTGCGCGTATAAGATGGCACCATAAAGCCAAGATTTTTTTTGATTTTGATAAGCGTGAATGCCACCCATCATTTTGAGAAACTACAAAAAGTAAACGCCCACACATGGCAATGATGCAAATGGTGATATGATAGATTATTAAGAGCTAGCGACACTAACGTTTGTGATACAACGGAGCGCCTATGAGCTAACTTAGTTGTCCGTGAGGTCGTCGTTGAGGTTCACGCCGAGCTCCTTGGCGACCTGGAGCATGTCCTTGTCACCGCGGCCGCTGATGTTGATGACCACGACCTTGTCGGCGTCCATCGAGGCCGCGAGTTCCATGCCAAAGTGCACGGCGTGCGAGGACTCGAGCGCCGCGATGATGCCTTCCTGGCGCGAAATGAGCTGGAAGGCCGTGAGCGCCTGGTCGTCGTTCACGCTCACGTACTTGGCGCGGCCCGAATCCTTGAGGAACGCGTGCTCGGGGCCCACACCGGCGTAGTCGAGGCCCGCGGACACGCTGTGCGTGCCGATCACCTGGCCGGCGTCATCCTGCATCACGTACGTCTTCGTACCGTGGAGCACGCCGGGGCGGCCGCCGAGCAGCGTCGACGAGTGACGCTTGGTCTCGACACCGTCGCCGCCGGCCTCGACGCCGTAGATTGCCACGTCGTTGTCCTTGATGAACGGGTGGAACATGCCGATGGCGTTGCTGCCGCCGCCCACGCACGCGACGATCGCGTCCGGCAGACGCCCAATCTCCTCCTGCAGCTGCGCCTTGATCTCGCGGCCGATGATCGCCTGGAAGTCGCGCACGATCGTCGGGAACGGGTGCGGCCCGATCGCCGAGCCAATGATGTAGTGCGTGGTCTCGACGTTCGCGACCCAGTCGCGGATCGCCTCGTTCACGGCGTCCTTGAGCGTCATCGAGCCGGACTTGACCGCGATCACCTTGGCGCCGAGCATCTTCATGCGGAATACGTTCAGCGACTGGCGCTGCGTGTCCTCGTAGCCCATGTACACCGTGCAGTCGAGGCCGAGCAGCGCGCAGGCCGTGGCCGTGGCCACGCCGTGCTGACCCGCGCCAGTCTCGGCGATGATGCGTGGCTTGCCGAGGCGCTTCGCGAGCACGGCCTGGCCGAGCGCGTTGTTGATCTTGTGCGCGCCCGTGTGTGCGAGGTCCTCGCGCTTGAGCCAGATCTGCGCGCCGCCGGCAAGCGCCGTGAGGCGCTTGGCGTGGTACATGGGGGTCGGGCGGCCGATGTAGTCGCGGCCGAGCTGCTCGAGCTCCTCACGGAACTTGGGGTCCTGCGTCGCCTTGACGTACTCATCAATGAGATTGTGGTGCGCCTGGATGAGCGTCTCGGCCACGAAGCAGCCGCCAAACTCACCGAAGTACGCGTTCAGCTCCTCCGCGCTCTTGTACGCCGGCGGCGCGTTCGAGACCGCGAGGTACGAGCGGTAGTGTGGCAGCGACTCGTCCGCGGTGGTGGTGGTGGCGTTGGTGCTCATGTTGTTTGTTGTGTGTGTGGATGGGAAGAGAGAGCGCGACGTGTGCAGTCGAGAGCGAATGCGTGAATGAGCGAGCAGCAGGTGTCTCGTGCCGATTCCGTGTGTCAATGGCTCTTGGAAATTGTCACCAGAAAAAATCTGCTGCTGAAGAGTGCTGGATGTGTACTGTTGCCACCGAATGCGAGTGGCTCAAGTCCCATTTGCCACCGACTGGTGATGCTGTGATGCAAGAAGATGGGCGTCGTTGATCTGAGACCTGGTGAAGGTGTCGCGAACATACCGATAGTACCGATCAATCAGACGACTCTCTCATCTCAGTAGATCAGTGGGCCACCTCAGAATTAGCTTACAAAAAAACATAAGAGGCCCACTAGAGCACTGCTATAGGAGAGGTGGCCCAGTACCGGTATGCCTTCTTAATAGAAGACCGGTCCACCTGGCTTACTCACTACCGGTATTTTCAAAATATACCGGTTGCTTACATACACCACGTCACAGACGTGGTGCAGCATACGTTGTTTGTTTTTGAACAACCAACAACGAAACGACGCCAGAAGATCTCGAATGGGCACATTGGCCGCCAAAGGACGTGGTAGCGGAGGTTTCTCTCTCTCGCGCGCGATTCTGCCACACAAACAGACGCACTTGATAGCAGAGCGTGACGCTTGCCATTTCCCTTCTCTGCTCTGCTTCATACAGCGACTGCTTGCTGCCTGTGAAGAACAGAAGCTGCCCGTCTAGCAGTCGAGTAGGCGACCGAGAAGTCATTCATCATGATCAGCGCGCTGTTCTTGATCAGCCAAAAGGGCGAGGTGGTGCTCAACCGCTTCTACCGCGACGACGTCGGGCGCCGCGCCGCCGACGCATTCCGACTGCAGGTCATCGCCGCCAAGGAGACAGGGTCACTACCGCCCATCAAGAGCATTGATGGCTGCTCGTTCCTCTACTCGCGCCACGAGAACCTGTATCTTGTGGCCGTCTCGCGCGCCAACATCAACACGGCGCTCGTGTTCCAGTTCCTCTACCAGCTCAACAATATTTTCAAGGAGTACTTTGGCAAGAAGTACACTGAGGTACAAACAGCCCTGACGGCCACACACCCCAAGTTGAAAGGCTGCTAGTGCTCATCCTGCTTGCTACTCTTGTTTTCCTGTTTGCCTAGGAAACGATCCGCGACAACTTCACGCTCGTGTATGAGCTCCTGGATGAGACCATGGACTATGGCTACCCGCAGAACTGCTCCATCGACGTGCTCAAGATGTACATCAACCTGGGCTCGCTCACGGTGCGTCCTTACCAGTCCATACCTCCTCTTGTGAAGAGTTCAAAGCGAAGCTGAACTCTCTAACCTTGTTTGGTGGCCACACATACAGAACGCGGACCCGGCGACCGCGACGCAGCCGTCGCAGCTCACGTCGCAAATCACGGGTGCGATCGACTGGCGTCGCGAGGGGCTCAAGTACAAGCGCAACGAGGTGTACCTGGACGTGTTCGAGAGCGTGAACCTGCTCATGTCATCGAACGGCACGGTGCTGCGCAACGAGGTGGCGGGCCAGGTCGTGATGAAGACGCTACTCACGGGCATGCCCGAGTGCAAGCTCGGGCTCAACGACAAGCTCACGATGCTCAAGGGCGACGCACCCGCCAAGGTCGCCGGCCAGAAGCGCGGCACGCGCGAAGTCGAGGTACAGCTTTAGTCCCGCCGCTAGAGAGTGTCTCTTTCATTGCGCTAACTATACACCATTTACTACACAGATCGACGACTGCACGTTCCACCGGTGCGTGCGCCTGGGCAAGTTCGACGCGGACCGCACGATCACGTTCATCCCGCCCGACGGTGAGTTCGAGCTCATGAAGTACCGCGTGACGGAGAACATCAATTTGCCGTTCAAGATCATGCCGGCGTACCAGGAGCAGGGCACAACGCGGCTCTCGGTCACGCTCAAGATCGCCGCGCTCTTCAGCCCGCGCCTGTTCGCGACCAACCTCGTCATCAAGATTCCCGTACGTCCACTGTTGTATAGCTACCTACGTTCCTGCTACCTGTTTGTCACGGTAAAACTTACCCAACGAGGCTGAGCCTCACTATCATGCGTATTAGACCCCGCCAAACACTGCGCGCGCAAAGATCAACGTCCCCATCGGCCGGTACGTCATGAGAGGTCCATGAAAGCTGGCTATAGCTAGCTATACACCATGCTGCATGTATACTTACCTGGAAGTGCTGCACTAACGGACTTGCTCATTCATTCCCAGAGCGAAGCACGAGCCGGAGAACCACGCGATCGTGTGGCGCATCCGCAAGTTTCAGGGCAAGCTCGAGCGCATGCTGGACGCCGAGATTGAGATGATGAAGAGCACGAAGGAGAAGGCGTGGTCGCGCCCGCCCATCCAGATCGAGTTCCAGGTGCCCATGTTCACGGCCTCGGGCCTCCACGTGCGCTTCCTCAAGGTCTTTGAGAAGAGCTCGTACCAGACGACCAAGTGGGTGCGCTACGTCACGCGCGCGGGCCAGTACCAGCTGCGCATCTAAAGCTAGAGCGCATAGCTACTCGGTCGCTCGCTGTCCACCACCCGTTCAGTTAAGCGTGCTATGTACCCATCTAGCTCTTTGATTTGATTTTCTCTCTCTTTTCATATTAACCACTTGGCGCGCAATATACAGTCAGCTCTTCTATCAATCTATCGGCGCTTGTACTCGCAGGCCTTGAGCTCAATGGCGACCTTGGGCTGCGGCTTGCGGCTCGGGCTCTTGACGAACTCGAAGAGCGCGAACATCTTGTTGTTCGCGTCCGGCTTCTTGCGCGAGTCGAAGCCGAGCTGCGCCATTTTGTCCACAAAGCCCTGGATGCCGCCGAGCGACTCGGTCTCGAAGCGGCTCTTGACCTCGGCCACCTGCAGCACGCCGTTGGGCTTGAGCACGCGGTGTGCCTCGAGCAGAAACTCGCGCACGGATGTGCCCATGAGCGCGAGACAGTAGACCGCGATGTCCACGCTGGCGTCTGCGAGTGGCACCTTGGCGATGTTGCACGCCGTCACGACCGGCTTGCGCGACACGAGGTCGAACGAGTGCACCTTGTTGGGCACGCTCTCAGCCAGGCGCGCGTCGCCACAGCCGAAGTCCGCGACCACGGCCTTTGGTCGCGTCCTAACATATAGCGATAAAGAGAGATAATGGAGTGAGTGCGTGAGCCCATAACTGTAAGAGAGAAGCAATGGGGAATACACGTACTTGACGTAGTCGATGAACGTGTCGAGCGGGTTCACGGGCCACTTCTCCGCCATCTCCCGGAAGCCTTGGTGGTACTATTAGCATAGCAACAGCACACACAAGAAGGTCCTGGTGAGAACACAGCCTAGCCAAGAATGGCGTGGATCATGAGAGCGATAGCTAACGCAACGCACCACATCGAAGAGCTCCGGCTCGGACTGGAAGGTCGAGAAGGCCTTGTCACCCGTCGTGGTGTAGAGCTGCTCGTTGAGCATGCGGAACTTGCCGCCGTCGAGGCGCTTGCGCATCTCCTCCTGCAGGTTCGAGAGCCCACCTGATTTCGATTTCCCGTTGCCACCACTGAGCTTCTTGCCCTGCTTGCTGTTGTTGCGCGGCTTGTTCTGCTGCTGCTGCGGCTCGGACGCGCGCTGCTGCTGCTTGCCTTTGCCAGCGGCGGGCTTCTTGCCCTTGGCGCTCACTTTCTTGCCGCCCTTGGAGCTCGCCTTCTTGCCTTTGCCTCCACCGCCGCCTCCTTTCTTCGCCATGGTGTCCACTTTGAGTCAATCGTGATTGCTACTGTGTGCCTCGCCTTTTTTATTGGTGATTGGCAGGGAGCCTCGCTTCAGGTTTTGTGCCACCTATAAATAGGACGTGTGACTCTAATATAAGGTGGTACAATGCTTGATCTCATTTTACTGTAGAATTAAAAGCATGCCACACCATCACACTGCTTGATCCATTTAATAAGGTGTACAAGCGTACAATTATGTGGCACATCAACATCAAGTTTTCTGATAACAGAGTGTAGCCATTCATTCACCTCCAATGTGTTTGTCGCGCTTGGAGAGACGAAGTGCATGCGCTCTCTGCATTTGCATCGGCCCCTAGCATTCCATTCCCCACGAAGTGATCCAGCTACGTTGGATACGCGTATGCACTCGCACGCGAGTGTCGCTGTCGATGTGCTACACACCCACAAGCACTTCACCAGTGGAAGGCTATAAATATGCTCCACATCAGCCAGCTCCTTGTCAGGATTAATTACTGCGAGCTGCCTGCCTCCACTTCGCCAGTGCCAGTGTGTGCATGCGAGCGCTGCTAACGCTCACGTAGGAAACAGCGCAGTGGCGTGACCGTGCGTGGTAAAAGCCATGATGTTCATGGACAAGACGTCCGAGAAGCTGCGCTCCAAGCACGTGCGTACACTCGAGCTGCTGCAGAAGACGCTCGACGAGAACGTCGAGCTCCGCAACCAGATCGGTTGCCTGCAAAAGGTGAATAGGCGACTATATCTATCCATTCTAAAGCATGACACAGTCGCTAATCCAAGCCTCTCCTGTATGTACACTAGGGCACGCTTCACCTAGGCCAGGGCGCCACACCGCGCTCGAACCGCTTGTCTGCACTGGAAGACGAGATCCACCGACTCCAGGCTGAGCACTGCATCAAGCTGCTCGAGCTTGAGGAAGTCAGCAAGGCACGCCACGTGGAACTCGGCCAGAGCGTCGAGGCGCTGCAGAAGAAGTCACTTAGACTCCAGAACCACGTGCTCACGCTCGAGACGGCGCTCACGCACTCCAAGGAGACGCTCAAGGCCGAAAAGGCTCGCTGGGACGACGAGCGCGCGCAGCTGCTCGACGAGAACTCGCAGCTCCACGAAGAGCTCAATCGGCTGAGGACTCTGGATCCGGGTGAAAGCGATAGTAATAGCGACAAGAGCAACCAGCGGCTCGAACAGCACTATGAGAGCGAGCTGGAGCGGCTCCGAGACGAACTGCAGCGTGTCGTCAACAGCGAAGATGAGGCCCGTAGATCGTTGCAATCCGCTTCAGACCGAGCCACACGACTGCAATGCGAGACAGAGGTGCACCTACAACGCCTCGAGAGTCACAGAAGTGAGATCGAGGCGCTCCAGAGCCAGCTCAGTGGCGCGAAAGAGCGCGAAGAAGTCTTGACCCAGGAGCTCGTGGGCTTTCGCGACCGCAACAGCGAGCTGCAGAGCAGACTCAGCCAGCTGCAGATCCAATCCACGCAGAGCGCCATGCACACCAACATGCAGCAGCAACAGGCGCACGCGGCTCTTATGAGCAAACTGAGCCACGCGGAGGCGACCAGCGAGCAGCTCAGTTCAGAAAACCGCATGCTGCACGACCAGCTCGCAAAGCTGCACCTGGAGCTCAATCGGATCAGCAACACCACAAGCGGCAATGTGTTTGCGGTGCACGTGGAGCTCAAGCGGGAAAACTGTCAGCTGCGCGCGCAGGTCGAGGAGCTCAAGCAGCTGCAGAAGCGCTTCCTCACGACCGCCAAGAAGAAAACCATGAGCTTCCCCGTCATCTAATAACCAAAACACAATTCGATCACAGATTCCACTCCACACACCCATGCTGCATCGCTCAGTTTGGAAAGTCAGACTGTTTGAATTCACCAAAAAGATACCAAAATCAAAAGACACTAAGCGTTCGTTCGTTCGTTAGTTGTCGAGCGAGCCGTACGAGTGGCCCGCGGGGTCGATGCGACGGCGCGCCTCCGTGTCCACGAGTGGCTGGTACTCGGTCATGAACTCGCGGCGCACGCGGTCGCGGTCCTTCGGGTTAGGCGTGCGGCGCGCGATCTCGGCGGCCTTCATGGCATTGCGCGTGATGAGCGGCGAGTGCGAGAGCGAGCTGCTCGCCAGGTCGAGCGTCGTGCGGATGGGCGTAAGCGACTCCTCGATGGGCTCGAGGTACGCAAAGCCTGGGAGCTTTATCGTGCCGTTGTACACGGCCGTGCCGGCGAGCAGTGTGATCATGCCCGCGAGCTGCAGCCAGCTCCAGATCGTCCAAGCCTCGCCGAACGCCTGGTGCGTGAATACGTAGAAGAGCAGGAGGTCCGTGCCCCAGACCGTGATCGGGCGGAAGTTGTCGAGAATCGCGTGCCAGATCGAGTTGAGCAGGTACGTGACGGACACGGCGAAGACGTTGTAGGCGAGAATCACGACCACGTACACAAGCGCGATGACCTGCAGGAAAGTGCTGTTCTTGAGCATCTCGTACGCGTCGTCAAAGCGCTCATTCGAGCCGAAATCGTTGCCAGGCACCATGTACGCGATCGGGTATACGACAAAGGTCGTAAGGATGAGCCCCCAGACGCCCTCCATGCCCACGACCACGAGTGGCGGCGCCGAGTCGCCCTCGTCCATGAGCTTCTCCTCAAAGACGTACTGGAACGCCTGCACGCCGCAGCTCAGTACGATCATGATGATGCCAAAACCCGGGTGCGAGTCCTTGTTGTTCACCTGCTCGTCCGTGTCGGCGAAGCTCGTGGCGCCGACCATGAGCACCGCGAGCGTGTTGAGCCCAATGCCAATCCACATGTACCCGCGCAGTCGGTCCTTCAGCACAAACACCTTGAGCAGCGCCACGAAGATGATCACCGTGCACTTCATGAGCTGGAACACGCTCACGGTCACATAGAGCAGACCCAAGTTTGCGAGAAAGGTCGCGAGCAGATCAAAAGCCGCCGGCAGCGCCAGCAAGAAGTACATCTTGCGCGGGATCTTGTAGCGGTACTTCACTGCTCATTGGCACGCAGAATCATAGATAGAGTGAGAGCACATGTTAGCGCATGATTCCGAATACATAGCCATGCCAATGCTGAGGTAATGAATGCAATGAACGTACTGCCGTTGCGAGCGGTCGCGCGCCACTTGCGCTCGACGTACCAGTGGTAGCCCCACTGGATCGGCAGCGCGAAAACCATCGCGAAGAACATGAGCCACGTCTGGAAAATCGGCTTCTCAAACTTCTTCACCTCACCGTCAAGGCCGACCGAGTCAACGCCATACAAAATCTACACATCAAGTGCATATCATACAGTGAGCACTCGCCATTGTGAGGCAACAGCAACAGCAAGAGCCTGCTCACCTTTCCGGTCCTGCATTCGAGTCGCATAGTACGTCGTCAACGCAGCAAGATACACACACGCACACATAGCAACACGTTAGCATTGGCTTTCTCATACAAGCATACACACACACATAATACACTCGCTAGTCAAGCACACCAACGCACAGAGTGGTGCCCGTGCCGGAGATGAGGCCGAGCGTGAACACGATCGCTTCCTTCGTGCCGCACGACATGATTTGAGCTGCTGCTGGTGACGAAGATGACTGCGTTGCTGGGTTCTTTTTCGCGAGTGGTGGACGACAGAGCGGTTGCTCTATGCTGCTGGCGTTGGTTGCTGGCTGCTGGTGCTGTGGAAGATCCGACCGGAAGAGCTCCTCACAGAATGATTCACGATCTTGTGCGCCACATTTTCAGAGCACAGCTTTCGAAAAAAGCAACGAGGTGGCGTAAAGAGGGTAATTACGCGTTTTTACGTGACAGACAGTAGAGTGTAGTACCGTATGCCGCAAAAGTCAATGAACGACATGTTGCCATTTTGACAGACTGAAGCGATTGGCCAGGAATGCGAAGCCACTTTGATGATTGACAAGCATCAACCAACATGTGCACCCAAACACTAGCGCGTTGCTAATGATCGCGGCGGAAGGCACGCAAATCACCTCACGCTGTCAGGCAGTGTGAGGAGGTAAAACCTGCATTTCGCCATGGGCACAATGCACACATCGTGCCAGCGTGACGCGGCTATGAACCACACGCTGTCGTCACTGGTAGTGGGTATGTCGCACTTTTCACACAACCTCTGTGTCTGTCGCATTTCTGATCCCTCTTGTGAGGGACGTGAGGGCGTCACATCCACACATTTGACGCTGCTTGCAGATCGGATCATGCGTCGTCGTAGATCCATGTGAAATGGACGCTGCTGAAGTCCATGCTTGCACCACCAAATGGACCCCAGCTCGTGTTCGATTTTTGCAGCACCACACTCGACATGGAATGCAACAGAACGTACCGTGGTGCTCGAGGGCAAACTGGAAGATGATGGTTAGCCACGCGATGAGCGTGCCCTGGACGACGAGCCGCTCGTTCTCGAACACGACCACCAGCTGGTGGAAGTCCGAGAGTTTGAACTTGCGCTTGAGGATCGCGTGCACGTGCAGCAGCGACGCCAGCTGAAGCGTCGCGAACACGAGGATCCTCGCGAGCGCGGTATGCAGCTTGCTTGTTGGGGTTCTGCAGCAGCTCGTGTATCGCTGGGTAGTACTTGGCGTTCGGCAGCTGGTAGAGCATCACAATGTACGCTGCGTACACGAACGGCACGACGGACTCGAAGAACTCGACCATCAGCAGCAGCTCGCAGCGCCAGAGCAGCTTGACGCTCTTCGCGAGCAGCAGGGACTTGTCGTCTCTCTCTCGAGTCTCAAGTGGCGGCATTGACATGATTGAGTTTACGTTCAAGTGATGTGCTGGTAGTGATGGCACAACCATCGATGCCATCGACGCGGTCCGCCCTGCTGTCTGTGCCGAGCGAATAGTGCCTTGCACGACACTCATCTTGTTCAGCAGCTCGTTCTTCCCGTTATTGTCACTGAAGCTGATGGTAGTGAGCACCCTCGACCGCATTCGCAGACTGAGCACAGCATCGAGCGCGAGCTGCTCGGGGTTCCGCTAGCTGCACTGCGTACGCGAGGATGTCGTCGGTCTCCATAGTGCTGTGCACCGCGAGGCTCTCGATCTGCGTGACCTAACGCATGATGCTTCGCATTAAGTACGCGTTCTGCACCGCGTCGATGGTGATGATGTCGAGCGTGGTCCAAAGCGACCTGGCGCTCTGCATGCACTTGGACTGGTACAGTGCTGACCATGACCACAAACACGAGCTCTTTCCTTGGCGTCCGCATGTGGTGTTCCACGAGTCGCAAGACGGGAAACACGTGACTTGGGAGCTGGAACTTCCACGAACGCTCAACTTGTATTCGTATCAACTTGAGCGCAAGATCACAGCTTAGCAAGCAAACACAACACACATGTATTGCCTAATCAACGCTCACCAACTATCCACTCACTCGCTCATGCCGGGTCTCACACTAACGGCAAGATCCAGGGAGCAGCGTGTCTGGGAAGAGGAGGAAGCTGCCTGGTTTGTGTCTGCCACGCCAGCAGCGGCAAACACCACAAACACTTACTCACCTGGGCTCTTCAAGCTCGGGTGACAGGAGATGCCTACTCCGAGGGTGTCAGGTGCGCTAGGTTTACTTGGTGTTATCGACCCGAAAGAGGTCGCTTATGTAGTCGTATTGGCACTGGTATCTCATGGTAAGTTGGCGATCTTCTGAGGCGGTGCTTTGGCATGGCTTCATATTTGTTAAAAATAGACTTTCATACATTTGCGCTCTCAGAGCCATGCGATTGGTCAGATCAAGCTGCTCAGCAGCCATACCATTGGTCAAAATTCGACTTTGCTGGAATCAGGCAAATTGCAATATATGACAAGCACAGCAAAATGCAAAATTGATGAAATAAATTGGTATTAAGTTTGAAAACTGCTCTGTTTCATTCTTCACATGTAGATAGAAGGAACAAGACAAGATATCAAACGAGCGAAAATGGACGAGCAACAGCTACAGGCGGAGAGCGCGAGCGCCGCAATGACATCATCACCTCCAGCGCCAGCAGCGTCACCGACAGTCCCAGCACAGGACTTTATCAGACCCGATGAGGTCCTGTCGCTCCCACCACCGCCCTCGCACCCGGACATGGACGACGAGTCGCTGCAGCCGCACGCGCGCTCGGCGTCGTCTTCAACTTCGTCGTCCACAGCCGCCGCGAAGGCGTCGTCGGCCGCGTTCTCGCTCGCGGCGGCCGCCAAGTCCCGTATCGCACAGGGAGGACGCATGATGCTCTCTCCACTCGTGCACTCGGGCCCGGGCTCAAGTAGCAAGAGCACTGGCGAGAAGGCGCCAAGCGGCCCGTCGTCGTCACAGCCGCCAGCCACAGCAACGCCAGCATCATCATCGTCCTCATCATCCAGCGCGCCGCTCTCCGCGTCCTCGATCGGGTACGGCATCGCGTCGCTCCCTGGCGCTGCCGCATCGCTAGGTTCCCTTCTGTTCTCGTCGCCTGCGTCATCAACAACAGGCACGTCTTCTTCCACCACCAACATCCCCAGCCCTCCACTGGACAACTCGGAGGACGACGTGGCCGCCGCGATCGCCGCAGCGAACCACGCGGCGGCGCTCGCAGCCGCTGAAGAATTTCGCCAGGCGTCGGCACAGCAGCGCATGCAGATCCTTGAGGACCTCGTACAGAGCCGGCGGTCGGACTGGAGTTACCTCAAGAAGATGCATGAGGGCACCAACTACTGGCTCAACATCGCATTGCTGCGCGAGCAGCAGGTGCTTGCGCACTTGGGCGAGAAGCAGATGATCCGCCGTAGCGTCCAGTTCTTCTACCTCGGCCTGGGCCTCGGACGGCTCATCAGCGAGTTCGCGCACCCGCAGTTCCTCGCCATGGAGGGCTGCCAGCTGCTCGAAGAGCTCGAGTTCTACTTCTCGTCCGCGACCGTCCAGGGCATGGTAAGCACACTTATGCGTTCCCTACTTATGCTGACTAGACTAGGTTACAATTTGACTGTGTGGTAATTGATATATGATGGTATAGAAACTGATGGTGGCAACCTCGAGCACGCTCCATGAGCCCGTAGAGAAGGACAGCGACGAGGACTCCTCGCGCTACTCGCTGCACGAGCCGTTCCGCCCGACGGTCTACAAGTGGAACCAGCGGCCCGTGTTCCGCCGACTGCTCACACCGCCGATTGTACGTTGTGCTTTGCCCAACGTCGTTGCGTTGCTCGTCCTCGCTACCTTCGATTGGCTCACGCTGTGTAATCATTTCGTGTGGCTCGTGTAACTAAAAATGTGGCGCATACCCAGCCATTCCCGCTGGACTACCGAGAGGTAATGCTCTCACTGTGCGACATCCTGGCGATCATCTACAGCAAACTGGTCGAGGACAACAGCAGCTCCGAGAACGTCCACCTCTTCCAGGCCATCGTGCGCTTCGACGAGCGCATCAAGGTACGCCAAGCGTCAATGCGCCAGCTCTTGCTGACTGGTGCTTAAACCCTGTGATCTGACTGGCTGACTGGTTGGGTATGCGATTGCGGAAATCGTCGAAAATGTTGTAGAAATTGGTGATCGACCCCGTGAAGAAGGAGTTCTCGGCCGTGGCGCTGAACGTGATGGCGGACGAAATGGCGAGTGTGCGCAAGATGTACGGGTCCAGTGGGGCTTCTGATGCGCCGCCGCCTTCGTCTTCCGCAGTAGCAGCTCCGTCGTCCAGCGGGTCTGTCGTGACTGCGACCAGCTCCTCATAAAGCCGCAAAGGTGCTTGTGTACTTGCTCGCTTCCTATCTCTCATCACGTTATCCTCGATGCTTTGAATATTCTCTTTTTTCCATTTGCAACCTGCGTCATGACTGTCGAGCGCTCAACCCGGAAGGCGACAATGGAAACACGAACAAAAATTGCATTAGCACTGACTTATTGACTGCGTCAGGTCCTTACAAGCTAGAACCGAGGAAAAGAGTATCAACGAGACGTCTGCTGTCAAAACTTGAGGGCTGCTTAGGCAACGGTGAAGGTGGACGAGACGCCCTCGTACGCCTTGAGGCTGCCGATGAGCGGCTTGGAGTACCCGCGGTGCTTGAAGCGATACGTACCAGAGACCGACGTGCGGCCGCCGGCGCGAATGAACCACTCGCACGTGCTCTTGCTGTCAGCGACGCTGTCGCGCGCCCAGCGGTAGCGCACGTCCCAGTGGGCGTCCGTCATCACGGTTTGGAAGACGCCCGACGAGACCTCGCGCTCGACGTCGCAGAAGGACGTGATGAGGTTCAGGTTGTTCTTCGGGTGCGCGCCGTAGAAGATCGCCGAGGCCGTCGCGCCGGCCGCGTACGAAATCGCCGGATTCGTGCGGATGCCGCCAAAGACCTTGCCGCCTGGCACTGTATCCATCACGACACCGGTCTGGAGGTTTACGAGCGTGGAGCGGTCAAACTGGCGAGGCGTCGGCCCGACGTCCAGTGGAATCGCAGGGTTCACGATCGACGCGGCCACGCGCGCGAGCTCTTGCTGCACGGCGGCGAGCTGGTTGGGGCCGAAGAGTGTCGACGCGCCCTCGTAGTTCTGCTTGAAGTACTCCTCGCGCGTCGTCATGTACTGCGCGTACGCGTTGCTGATGGACGCGATCTCGACTTCGGTCACGCCAGCGCCAGCGAGCGCGGTCTTCATCGTGTTGCGGATGCGGCGACCGGCCATGGTCGTGGTCTCAAAGTTCGTGACCGCGATGCCGAACTGGCCGATCTTGAGCACCTGCACGGGTAGAACCTCTGGCGTCCAGGGCACGGGCGTGATCAGTCCCGTGGCGAGCAGCGGGCTCTTGATCGCGTTCTGGCAGGCGCGCAGCCAGTCCGGTGTCGGCTTGACCACAGAACCAGCGAACGCGAAGAGCGGGTTCGTCTTGAGGTCGCCCTCGGTGAAGCCCTGCACGGCGCGGCCGTCTTCGGTGCCGGCGGCGAAGTTCTGGCCCACGACCGCGGGGCACGTGCGCGCGGCGTACGGGTCCTCGGTTGTGGCGCTACGGTCCTTGAGCGTCACGTTCGTGAAGTCGACGTACGAGAGCTTGCCGGCCACCGAGCCCGTGAGCAGCTCGCTGGGTGCGGCGAGCAGCTCCAGGAGCTTGTCAGACTGGCGCTTGCCGATGATCTCGGCGTTCTCGATCGAGTTCTTGCCCTCGCCCGTGAACGTGCCGTTGCCGTTGTCCACCGTGTTGGGGCTCACGTCGCCGGCGTTCGAGATGCCGAGCCCCACGACGACACCCGGGTACTTGTCTTCGATCAAGAACTCGGCGTAGCCCTTGTTGTCACCGCTCACCAGCAGGTTGTACTGCGTTAGGCTCGTCGGGTGCACCGGGTACCAGGCCAGCACGCCACGGAGCGCGCCAGTGGCGTCGAGGAACTGCAGCGCGCGCATGTCCGTGTCGCGGTCGCCCTCGTAGAGCGCCTTCTCGGCCTCGGGATTGGCGGCGTAGGCCTCGGGCGAACGGTTCTTGCCGCCGTTGAGCAGCTTGCCCTTGTTGAAGCGGATCGTGCCGGACGCCACCGAGTTGTGTGCCGCGTCGATGGCCTTGAGGATGCCCGAGACGATCATTTCAAAGTTCTCATTGATGAAACCCATGATCGAGACGTCATAGAGAAAGTAACCGGCAGTGCCACCGGGGCCAGCGTGTGTGTGCGTCGCGTGCAGCACGACGTTCTGCTCCGAGTACACGCCGTTGTACTTGGTCTTGAGCTGCTTGATGACTTCCTGGTGCACGATCTGGAAGACGGCCTGCAGGTCGCAGTTGACGAAGACCACGCGCTGGTTGGTCGTCGTGTCCTCGACCACGAACGCGCGCGCGTACAAGCGGTTGAGGATGCCGGCGCTCTTCTCGTTCGTGTCGGCGAAGCCCATGAGCACGACCTCGGCCGCCGGACCCGTGATGTCGCCCTTGCCCACGCCAATGCGGTGCGCGGCCATGGCGGCGTTCAGTAGCAGCGCGAAGCACGCGAGCGCGCTCAGGAAGAAGCGAGCGCCCAGCATACTGCTTGCGAGTGTGTGTGGAGCGTGTGTTCTCGTGGAGCTGTGCGGACTGCGAGGCGAAAGGAGAAGTGAGCGAGAGAGAACGAGAAGCAGGTGGGCGAGTCTGCGAGTGAGTGACTGCGGCGGCGCTGAGAGGCGTGCTGCTGCTGGTGAGTTTCTCCTCTTGAGGATGCAGCAGCGGGAGAAAGATGTCACTCCCTTTGCATTGCACATTGTCCAGGAGATGCGTCCGCCTTCTCCCATATTGGCTTGCCCAAGCGACAGAAAATCCGCTGGATTGTCTCTCGTTCAACATGTAGCTCTTCTTGCTGTACCCAGATGTGAGCAGAGTGATGGTGGCTCCGACGAAAGTGCAACATGGCAGTTTAGACCACTTTTAGCTAAAATGGCAATACACGATGGAATCTCTTTGAGCGCACAATGAGACGCTCCTCGCCGCAAGCTTGCAGCACAAAAGTCTCGAGAGAACAGCCTGAGCGATTCACCTCTTGCATGTGGTTGCCACGGCGTGAGTAGATGTGCCATTTGACCTTCGGGAACTTCTTAGTGCAGCACTCGTTTTCTCTACTACTTTTCCACCAGAAGAAGATACCACATGCTTGTTTAACCGTGGTCGACCACTCCTCCACGAACAACGCCAGGCACAGTACGAAGAGATCCTCAGACACAAGGTCTATGACATGCACTAAGCAACTCGCTGTAGCGACTGACATCACTCTGCAAGTTTGAGAATTCATCGTTAATGAAATACGAATTCCATTTTCGAAAATGCTGCCGTGAAACGAATGTCGTGCTCTTCAGCAAGTTGTGTTGCACAACTTGTTGCTAACGGCATCTCCACCACAACTTGCAGCTAGCTTTTTGACATGGCGACGTGTGAACATTGTGCTTGCTGCTCTAATCCAGGCTTCGTACCAAAGTTTGATGCTAAACACATGGCAAAACAAACCTGACTAACTTGAAGTTTGTATGTTTTAAGCAATCCCACTACTTCCCATAAGAGAATACGCTTACAATGCGTCCCACAGCCGGCTCTGCGTATGCATGAAGCAAGAGAATGTCACCACCGCGCAAGATTCAGAAGCCTGAACACCATATAGCTGCTGGCAAACGTTTTGATCACAGGCCCAGCAGCGAATCCTGCGCAAGGTGTCTACCAATATTCCAACGACAGCTCGTGTCGATTCTAAGCCGACGTCTCGCCAGGGCAAATAATGGCCAGATTAAGGCGAAAGCAGGCACATCTCTCGCGATGATGTGACTTCTCTCCATCTCCTCCGTGCGTTTGCCAAACAACACTGGACGCCAAGCTTCGTCGTGAAAAGCTACTTTGTCGACAGAACTTGTTCTGTTGTTGGAAAAATGATCCCAAGATGACAGACAGTACACGCACATTCGAACTTGGGGCGGAACATTCTTTTTCGACTGCTTGCTGAGCAACCATGCTGGGTCTTTAATCCCATGCAAAAGAGATCATAAAAGTGCCTCTAGACCAAGCACCTTCATGCCCCATGTATTTCATACACACCACCACCACCACGGTTGACACACACCATCACCACCACCAACAGTGGAGTCGCCAATGAGGCGACGCCACGGCCGACGCGCTGCCAGTTGGATTTGTCATTTTTGGTTGATGGGATGCAGCGGCGGATGGGTTCGTTTTCATTTTCTTACTTTTCCTTTTTTGACGAAACGACCAGCGTGATGTGATTAGTCTGACAACTTCAACATGCACTTTGCGCCGTTTCAACTATGGTGCAGATTAAGGTCTGTCAATATTTTTTACTTCGTGTGGCTGCTCTCAACAGCCCTGATGGTTATCCCCATTGCCACAGAACACATTGCCCCTCGTTCATTCTGCTCGTGTGATATTACGACTGCGCTAGAAATTTACAGTAAGTAGTGGCAGAGACCCGCTAACCTTTTGCAACAGTTTGCAGACGACAAAGCGCTCGTCTCGCTTTCTTCGTACATGGCACGAGGTACAACACACTGAGCCGAGCCACCTAACAGTGCAACATCCCTACTACTAAATTCGACGTTGGTCAATTCCGATGTGTGCAAATGCGAGGGGCTTGAAAATGGATTAGATAATCTGTTGTCAGGACAAAAACCAGTGCTTGAAATCAGCAGTCGTTATCCATGAAGACGCTGGCGGCCCCGTAGAGGTGCGTATTCTCAACCCGAAGCTGTTGCTGACATCCAGGAACACCACTCAACCTTAAGGCTATAGGAGGTTTACAGCGTTTGGGCGTCGAAAACATATTCCATCACGCTAATCGCGCCTAAAACCTGTACAAATCGATATCGGTGTGGAACCTTTTAGCCCATTTTAAGAAGTACCGATAATATGATAATGAGCACCATTAAAAACATTATCTCCGCTGGTTACGCAAAAAAACATTTTTAATTTGACGAAACAATTCGCATGACATGATTCGTCTTTTTCACGAACGCCAAAGCACCGCCTCAGAAGATCGCCAACTTACCATGAGATACCAGTGCCAACACGACTACGTAAGCGACCTCTTTCGGGTCGATAACACCAAGTAAACCTAGCGCACCTGACAACCTCGGAGTAGGCTTCCCCGGGCACCCGAGCTCGAAGAGCCAAGGTGAGCATGTGGTCGTTCTTGATGA
>JAASGT010000589.1:0-20855 GCA_023334315.1 Globisporangium alternatum
GCGGGTTCGAATCCCGCCGTGTCCACTTTTCTTTTTGGTAAAAAAAACCGTCATCTCGTATTTTTCATGTAAATCGATTTAGAGAGGGTTCTATTGTGTCTGTAAATGGGGGGTGGCTTTTTACATAGGAAATTCGGTACTCTGCTACCCTTACCAAATAGAGTCGGCAAAATATACCACCCGTATTGTACGTATATAAGAGCTCACATAGGTATATAAGAGCTCATGAAGATACCGTATACTGCTAAACAAATTTTAGAAAACACAATACAATCTAGGTGTAGTCAATAGATATAACCCATATTTAAAATATACCCTAGACCAGTTAAAATTTACCCCATTGGGGATAAGAATTGTCTGCACAAAACGCAACACAACGAAAGGAACAGAGAAGCATTGGCGGTGGGGAGGGCGGTGCGTCGAAGAGATCGACGCTAGCGAGGGCCGTCGTGGACGGAGCCGAAGACCTCCACGCTGGCGTCGCTGTGCTGACCAACCAGACACTGTGAGAGTTCATCGCCAACTACACGCCCGGATACCCGTTCACGTGCGCTAATTCGCCGACGAATACAACCAAGACATGATACTGCTGAATCGACGTGTCCACTACCTCGGACGAGATGGCGTGTTGTTCCACTCAGCGATCGCAGCCAACAATCACGAGGTACTCACTCTGCTCTTCAAACTCATATAGCAGCCGTACTACCGACGCGATCCGAAGCTCAGTCTCGCGAAAGTCGAAGTTCGAACTGAATCGAGCTACACACGAAGGCTACATCCACGTTCTGCAGTTCCTCCGCGAGAGCTGCGGCTCGAGGTGCTCAAACAACGCGATGATTCAGACAGCCGCAAACAGCTACCTGCACGTTCTCGAATATTTGCACGAGAATCAACTCGGATGCTGCCTGACGTGGGCGATGGACTACGTTTCGTAGAGCAGTCACCTGGAGGTGTGCGGTGGTGACTCGTACATCGTCAAGCTTGTTCAAAAGCAATTGGGAACAGGAGGATCATGTGGCGAGCTGGAGCTCATCAAGTTCTTCCATGGGAAGCTGAGAGCTGGAGAGTCAGCATATGCTGCAGTGGATCACGCATCGGCATATTGGCGATACCAGGAGTACAGGCCTGCCACATATTTCTTGTGCGAGAATCAAGGGAGCGAGCAATCGAGTATCCCGACGCAAGCTGCCATCGGGCGACACATGCCAGAACAGTGCGAATCATCTTGCCGTCTTACATTCCACCGAGAGAATAGCTGAATGATGCGAAGACGCTAGCGCTAGAACTGAAGTTGCCGATCATTGCCGCTATGATTGACGAAGTTCTCGAGACGAATAACCTGTTGAGTTCTACAACGTAGCACATAAACGTCAGTTCACGTGATAGTTTAATAGCAGAGCTTGATATGCGTCTTGACTCTAGTTGTGCGGACGTATTGTATTGTGAAGTGCTCACTCACACCTGTCTAATCGTGGCTGTCATTTCAGTCCTGGCAGCTCAAGAACGCGAGCATTGGACACCGGTACGCGTTACTGAGTACGAGCAACAAAATCTTAGTGGCTCTCAACATTGAGTTCCTACCCTCGACCGCTGAGTTCATTGTAGAATTGCGCGACAAACGTCTCCATGAACGCATGGCGTTCGTCCGCGATGCGCCTGCCAACGCCAGTCTTCATCCTCTCGCGGAGCTTGAAGAGTTTCTATGATCGAGCAACATCGCAGAACACAGTCGTTAGCTCACCGGCTAGGTGTGGTATGGAAACCCAATCACGAGGCTGATACCTGATAGAAAATGTCAATGGAGGCACTCGTTTGCTTCATGTACTGCTCCTGGGTGACGCTGGTATCCGTTGGAGGCTCGTGGGTGTCGTACAGCGCTCTCTTGATGTGGCCGCCGTAGGTGAAGCAGCGCACGACGCCGATCGCTCCGATGGCATCCTGTGGTATCGTCAAGCAGACGACAAAGGCTAAGCCAGTGAGTGACATTGCCTCAAGTGTACTCGCATTGATAACGTACCAAACGATCGGCATCTTGAACGCAGCCAAACTCCACCGTATCATTTCGCTGAAAGTGAACAGGGTGCCACAAAATAGATTGTTGTAAGCAAAGATGAGCAGGACCATGGCAACGGGCACACAAGCTTGAATCCGCCCACCGTTTGGCCACCAAGCTCTTCTTTGAACCCCATATTGTCGATGATCACCATCACGCGCGCGATCGTCTCAGCTGACACGTCCTGCGACTCCAGGAAGTGCTGCGCACGCTTCGTGGGAGCGTTCTCGGTCTGGTACTTGTAATCGTCGATGTCGTGCAGCAGCGCTGCCAGGTCGACGATTTCGAGGTTTGCGTCAGGCACGTTCTGAGCAAAACGAGGTAGCAGTTTCATCATCAGTATCCTAGTCACTTGGAGACTTCGCATGCGTGAGCTATCGACGAAAACCTTAGACATACGCACCTCTTCTCTCGCGATCGCGCGAGCGAGCGTCCAGACGCGTTCAATGTGCGCCCAGTCGTGCGAGGCGTCGTTCGCCTGGAACTCCTCGCGCACAAACGCAGCAGTCGCCTGGACGAGCAACGAGCTCGGGCTGAGTGCTGATGTCGCGGCCGAGCTCATCGCGCGTTCACGCAGTAAACACGAATGCAGTGAATCCGGTATGGTGTGCAATATGAATTGCCGAATGCGTATTAAGGTTTCGCTTCGCAGTGTCCATCACACTTAATTCCCGCCTAAACAAACAAATCGCCCAGGTTGTGGCGCCAAAGTGGACTAAGATGCAGCTGAGTCATGATTCTCTGCAGACCAGCTCTGGGTTAGATTTCTAGACAGAGAGAGAGTCAATCAGTTCCGTTGGCTTATTGTCGTTGTTTCAAGTGCACGTGTAGCCCCAGAGTACAGCCCCTCGAGACTTTGAGTCGAGTCCATCATTGTGCCATAATCACAGTATCCATTTCCTAAACCCACCGTGTTATCGTAAGCTCCAAATCCACTTTTTGATTTTGGCAACCATAAAGTTAATTGGAAAGAAAGAATCGTCGCGCCGAACAAGCCAACAGCAACAACAGCAACAGCTCTGTCACAGTGGCTTTGCAAGTCTAGGTGGCGTGCCGCCGTCGTCCCCAGCGACGCGCTACTCGGTGCCAGCGACTGGCAGTAGGTGAAGACTTGTCGAAGACCGTGCTCAAGACGTGGTTTGACAACCACCTGCACCACCCGTACCCGACTGAGGAGGAGAAGGACATGCTCGGGCTCAAGGGTGGCATCACGATCAAGCAGGTGAACAACTGGTTCATCAACACGCGCGGTCGCAAGTGGAAACCCATGCTCACGCACCTCATGAAGGAGAAGGCGGCGAGTGCGAGCTCTACGACCGCATGGTCGAGCGCATCGAGGAGCCGTACAGCCGCGCGCTGACCAACCGATAAGAAGCGTGAGCTGTCTGGTGTGACGTTGCGTGGCGTTGGCTGGCAAGTGACGAAGAGACAGAAGAGCGATAGAGAGAGTTGTATGTGCGTTAGTTGACTTGAGAGAGAGAGACGAAGTGCTTTAGTGTCGTTGTAGGATGGAGCTGCTGGCACATCAATCGCGTGTATTGAACCATTCCAACGAAAGAATGGGTACACTATTTAACTCCTTTGTAGCCAATGAATGAAAACTTTAAAATCTATTTTGACCAATCACATGAGCAAATACTGGCACTCCCGTATGATTGGTAGGAATAAACATAAATGATGTAAATCAGGGCATCAACACTCAACATGACATTTCCACACAACACAGCAGCAAGAGAACGAGTCCGACGAAGGAGACGAGCGATCGCTGTGTCTGTCTGCAGTTCTCTCTCACACTCTCTGTGCGTAGGTCGTCGCCTGTACGAACCAGACAGCTCAGCTGAGTCTACAAGCACACAGCGCCATGAAGCAGCAGCCGTTGCGTATCGCAGAGGAAGAAGAGGAGGAAGAAAAGGAACCGAGACAGAGCGTGGACATTGACGCAGTCACTCGCGCACTCGGACTCTCGTTCATCGCGAGGGCGAGGGGCCGCGGCACCAGCAGTAGCAGTCTAGCCAGCGGCGGTAGTGGTGCGAGGCGCGGGACGATCGTCAGCAGCTCCAGCTCGAGTTCCAGTGAGAGCGAGAGTGACGACAGCGAGAGTGATGACGATGACGATGGTGATGAAGCCAAGCAAGACGACGACGAAGAGGAAGAGGCCAAACGCAAGCGAAAGGAGGCCAAGGCACTGGAGAAGAAAAAGGCGAAGGACCGCGAGAAGCTCATGAAGAAGTTTGTGCGCAAGCTCAAGAACCGCGGCAACGTGGACGCATCGGCATCCGCCGGTGCGTCTGCCGCCTCATCGGCTGCTACTGGAATCGGTGGCGGAAGTGGTCGTGGCGACAGCGCGTTCGGGTTCCCGTCGCTCGCCAGCTCTGCGATCCTGAAGTTCAAGAACCTGCCGTCGGCGAGGCGCATGCGCACGGTGCACAAGCACAGCGACCCGTGTCTCATGGGCGAGTCGCAGAGCCTGAGCTCCGGCGATGAAGACGAGGATGAGAAGCCCAACTACGGCTCCATGCGTAACAATGCCAACCAGATGAAGCACGTGACGCTGTTGGACCCGGCCGCAACGGAGACTGTCGACATTGGCGACGCGGGCTTTGATGCTGAACTGGGGATGACGTTGTCGCCAGCGGTAGCGCATGTGCTGCAGGTGCAGTCGTCGCTCGAGACCACTGGGTTGGAGAGACTGACTGAGCTCGACAAGGAGACACTGGCGAATCTCCGCCAGCCTCACGTGCAGCGAACTCGCTCGACGTCGGACGCGGTCGCCGTGCTTCAGCAGCAGCACCAGCAGCAGCGTCAGTCGCAAAATCCGCACTGGGCCGGACTCCGCAAAGAGGCGATGCGCGTGTACGGGAAGATCAACAATTCGTACTTTGCGCACTGGCTCGTGATGTGCTCCATGGCCGTCATCGCGCTCGACGTCATGGCGGTCATCATCGTCAAGCACGCGTTCGACTCGAGCCACGACGAGCACGGGAACCGCATCACACTGCGCCAGCACCAGCGGTCGTTGCTGGTGAAGGAAGAGAAGCATGATGATTCGTGCGATTGGCGCCTCAAGCTGCTACGCGGCATGCACTACGTCGGGATCCCCAACATCCTGCTCGTAGCGCCCGTGCTCTTCTCATCCGAGTGCTTCGCGCTCTACAAGTCCAAGCACAACCGCATCGTGCGCCGCCCGTACCTGCAGGTCTGTGAGCTCATCATCACGCTCCAGATGGCGTTCATGATCTACTTCGCGGCCGATCAGGTGTACAACCTCCCGGAGACGCTCCACTGCCACGAGAAGTACACGGCCAGTGAGATCGCGATGCTCTACTCGTCGCTCGTGATGTGGGTCGTGCTCATGCGCCAGATCATCGTTTTCTGCCGCTTTATCACGCACCTGAAGTTACAGGCTGACGGTGCGAACGACGCGAACCACACGTCGGAGATGAGCTCTTGGCTCAAACGGTGAGTCTGGATAATGTTTGTGTTGTAATGCTGAGTTGCTTGGCCATTTGGGCTCACGAGCCTTCATCATGTTTGTGTATCTTACTAATCTGTAGGATTATGTCGTGGCCTGGACTCACAAAGAGCGGTCGGAGCGCGAAAGTCTTCAAGAAGAAACTGTACCGCGCAGTGTACCGCGGAGAGGTCGAAACCGCGCAGAAGCTGCTGATGGAGGCCAAAGAGACGTACAGCATCGCCTGCGTGAGCGACTTGTACCACTCGCCCGTGATGTGGTGCTACGCGTTCGCGCAGTCGTGCAAGAACCCGCTGCACGTCGCAGCGGCGCACGGCAATTACGATATGGTGCACCTGCTGATCCTCAACGGCTTTGACGTGAATGCGCTCGACAAGGTTGCGCGCGTAAACTTCAACCTGGGGCTGCTGTTCAAGATCTGTACGCGCATCCTGGTACGTTGTTAAGGTGCCCTAGGGTTCAAACACGGTTGGTGGTGAGCTGCTGACAACGGTTTTTGTGACTTGTGAACCAGATTCGCACCCAGGACGGCCTCAAGTCACCGCTGAAAATGGTCCTGTGCACCGTCTTGCTCCCTCCGATCCACGGCGCCGTCGCCCGCGGCCACTTGGACGTTGTTCGTCTGCTCATTGAAAACGGCGCGAACGTGAACGCGTTGCCAAAGGCCTCTTTCTACTACCCCGCTGGCGTGCTGCCGCCGATCTTTGTCGCCGACGACCCTCAGGTTCTCCAGTTGCTGGTGGCAAATGGTGCAAACTTCCTCCACGTCGCCACAGTCTCGCTCTCGGAGATGATCCAGACGTTCACGACCCCGCTGCAGCGCGCTGCGTTCACGATGCGGTCGTCGCTGAGCGACTACTTGGTTGAAAATGGTGGTGACGTGGCGTTGACTCCACTGCACACTGCGGCTGCATCGGGGAACATCAAGAAAGTCAAGTCGCTCCTTGCGCATGGCACGAAGGTGGACACACTGGGCGAGCGTGTTGAGGGCGTGCACGGTCGCACTCCGTTGCACTGGGCGGCGATCGTCGGCAACGTCGAATCCGCGGGGATTCTGTTGCGAAAGGGGGCGAACCACAAAGCCCAGGACCGCGATGGGCGCACGCCGCTCCACTGGGCTGCTCACAACAACCACCCGGAGATGGTCGACCTGCTCCTCGCCAATGACGCTGATGCGAACGCTGAAGACTACGAGGGCAACCCGATCCTCTGCTTCGCTGCTGAAGCCGAGGGTGTGTGTGTGGGCATCATTTCCAGCCTGGTGGCCGCCGGTGCGTCACTGAAACACAAGGTCGTGAATGGTGACACTGCGCTCCACATCGCGCTCCAGCGAGAGAATCGCCAGACTGCACTGTCGTTGATCAAGTGCGGCGCAAACATGATGACGACTAACAGCTTTGGTAAGCGCCCCGTGGACTGCACAACGTCGACGGAGCTCCAGTTCACGCTCAAGAAAGAAGCCGGCAGTCGTGACGTGATGATCTCGTACACGCACACGCACTTTGAGTTTGCGCAACAGGTGCGCGAGTACCTGGAGAACACCTGCTCGATGACGTGCTGGATGGACACGATGGACCCGAGCGGCATCGGTGGCGGTGCTGTGTGGCGCGAAGAGATCGCGCGCGGCATCCAAAAGTGCTCGGTGGTGCTCAGTCTCGTGTGTGACGGGTACACCAAGTCGGACTGGTGTCTAAAGGAGCTGGCGCTAGCCAAGAACATCCGGAAACCAGGTGCGTGCTTTGTTTGCTGTCCCCACCACTCGTGCTTTGTTTACTGACGCCTATGCTCGTGCTCTATAGTGGTCGGACTGATTGTGGAGGAAGGAAGCAAGGCTTCAATGGCTCCGTTGGAGGTACGCCTTGCACCATTCGCCAAGAGATTGTCACCTCTCGCCATCAGTTTTTTACTAACGCAATCCTATTTGTGTAACACAGAACCTTGTCCCAGTCAAGCACCGCCTCTTGTTCAATGACTTCATCGTCTCGAAGCGACAGGATGGACGAAAAGTGCTGTTTGACATCAACACCGAGGCTTTTGCTGCAAAGATGCAGTCGGTGCTGCCGATTATCAAGTCTGCGATGGCGAAAGAGCGGCGTCTCGACATCGAAGAGAAGGAGATGCTCGCGCACGAGAAGGCGGAGAAGTTCAAAATCCGACAGATGACAGCAGTGCTGGAAGAGCGGAGTGATGAGGAGGACTGGAGTGATGTGGACGAGATGAAAGATTACGAGCCGGAGCAACTTCCAGGAGGAGGACAAGCGAGTGGCGAGCTCCTTCAGCTCACCAAGGTCATCGAAGGGAAGGCCGACAACCAACTGATTCACATCTACTCGCACACTCCAGAGAACCCGCTGAAAGAGAAAGTGCTGACGGAGCTGAATCGCTTTGGGCTCAAGAGCGAGGACCTCGATGTGGAAAAGCTGACTGAGCAGCTGAGTTCGTGTCGCTGCGTGATCTTGATCGTCGAGAACGTCCAGGACTTGGACCGACCGGCCAGGAAACAGATCACCGCAACGCTGACGAAGATCGTGCAAGCGGCGCGATCGACAACCCCCAGGAAGCGCGTGATCCCCGTGTTCGAAACGCATCATTTCCTGGATCTGAGCAAAATGTACAGCCTCGCACGGTCCGAGTTCTTCTACGTTGTGGACGGCGTGGGCAAAGCGAGGAGCATGGCGGAGCTGATCCTCCAGCTGCGCAGCTACACTGGCAGGTGAGCGAGTGTTGTTGAGCCCACCTACTAAACACGCGTGAGCGATTTCGATAGGAGAAATAAATATAAAGCAAGCCAACTGAAGTAAGAATGCATGAAATACGCATACGTAGCACCTCAACAGTGGTTTATTGGCGGCAGTGACCGTTGACATTCTGTCCATAACTCTGCGTACCGTCGATCTCGGGTCCATGGCTAAGTTCCCAACGACAAGTTCTGAACCGCTTGGTACAGCCGTGATGCTCAGTGAGTGCGCAGGAGCTAAGTTTGGTTGACAGAGCCCCGCCTTTCTTCCTTCACGAACGAAGTCAGCCTGAGGCACAGCACAGGCGCCAACAGAGAGAGACTGACAGGAGTACTTCTTGCTTTATCAACTGTTTTCCACCGTGAGAGCGAACAGAGCTCGATAGCAAGTTGTCTTTCGTTTTTCTGCTCAGTGATGGTCTCGTCCGGTCGAGTGGTACTCCGCGGTGAACACGCCCGACTTGCGCACGCTCTCGAACACACGCGAGGCGTTGCTGAGCCACTCGCGCAGGTTCATCACGTGATGCGTCGACGGGTTCTTGGAAAACGACGGCGCGTTCGGCAGGCGCTGCACAAACTTGAGCCATCGCAGCGCAGCATCTGGAAGTAACACAATGTTTCATCAGCAACTCGAGATTTGTCATCACAGCCTAGCTAAGCAACAGCCACTCACCATCATAGTCCTCGTAGTTGCTGACGCTGGAGGCTGCAGTCTCACTGGGCTTCTTTGGCATCACAAACAGCGGGATCTTCTGCTGGGGCTGCTGCTGTCTGTTCGGCGTCGCATTCTCGTTCTCACGCTCTTCTGCTGGCACTGGACAAACCAGATTCATAAAGAAACATATTGCAAAATCATGAGCGTCAACAAGACTAGCGAATACCTCCCCAACAGCAAGTATGGCAAACATACCAAAGAGCGACACCTGGCGTGATGTCCGGTAGAACCCTCCGGGCCACGCTTTATCGAGCGCCTGCACGTGGTGTGTGAGCATTCGCTGCTCCTTGAAGAGCAGTGCGGTGTCCGGGAGCCCGTTCGCCACAAAGAGCAGCTTGGCGACGTGCTTGTCCTTGACGCCGCCGGAGATGTTTGGCAGCCGACAGTTCTGCAGTTTGGCTTCGATTTGCTGCAGGAAGCGCACGACGTGGAGATCAGCGAGCGTGTCGTGTGCAATCACGACGTAGTGGCAGATCGAGAGCAAAAAGGTTGCGAGCTGGTACGAGTGCACTTCAACCTGCTGCTCCGGCGTGAGCGCGCCAAAGCGCGGCGACTCGTTCTTGCTCAGCAGCTCGCAGAGCATCGCGCTGCTCAGCATCGGCTGCGTGTCGAGCAGCACGAGGCTGTTGGGCGTGGCGCCAGTAGGATCATGGCTCAGAGCCATGTCGACACCGGTCGTCTCGTGATTGCCAGCGATAAGAGTCTCGAAGCTCTGTGGCTCAAAGATCATGCTCGTGCTGGCTTTGTCGCTGCTAGTGTTATTGTTGTTACCACCATTACGCTTCTTCTGGCGAGTAGATGGCGATGGCGATGGGGACTCGCGCGACTGCTGCTGCTGTTTGTGTGGTAGCCGCTCGTGCGCCGTGTGCAACAGCGACATGAGCGTCGACTTGCCCACGCCTTCAAAGCCCAACACGCCGACGACCGTGAAGTTGGTGAGCTCGAGGCAGCCCGAGAGCTTGGACGAGAGGTCTGTCGCGAACTGGTACTGTGCGTTGATGAGCTTGACGCTCATGGGAGGCGCCACGATGTTGCTGTAGTGCGCCGACGACATCAGCGAGGTCGGGGCGGTCGCCTGCGGCCGCATGAGCGTCGTTGGCACGGGAGCTGCTGAAGCAACCGATTGCTGTTTAGTCATCTTCTTGACGCTAGGAGAGCTCGACGGCGGCGGCTGGTAGAGCGTTCGGACTGAAGGTCCCTCGCCTCCTCCAGTGGAGTGGCGCCCTTGCATTGCTGAGTACAAGTGCGGATGATCGCCTGCCGCTGCTGTTTGCTGGCGTGTGTTGACCTGCAAATACCCACCTGTTGGTGCTGAGCCTTCGCTGTAGCGACTCTGCGTTGGCGGCGGACTGCTTCTTCTCATGGGAGGCGCGTCTGGGTTGTACAGACCAGCCATTGGTGCTGCCTGTGGCGGCGGAGGGGGAGCTGATGGATAGCCACCAGAAGAAATCACTGGCGCTCGCAGGATCGTCGGCGGGTGCTTGGCGAGGATCAGCGATGGCTGAGCCGGTGCCGCACCAGTCGCAACAGAACTCGTCGTCTTGATCCGTGTCTACTGAGTCAGCACGTGCATACGTATATTCACAACAACAACAGCGCAGCTAGTGAGATCACTGGTCAACAATGCTATTAGCCCAAGTAGAGAAGGTGGGTGCTGGCTCCGTACTCGCGTATTGCCGCCACGAAACGCGCGCGCTGACGCGCCACTCGCATTCGCACTGCTGCCAGTGTTACCACCACCAGCAGCAGCTACGTTGGCAGAAGAGGCGCTTTGCTGGCTGCTTTTGCCGCCCGCATTCGCGGTGCTGCCAGTGCTGCTCGTGCTGCTGCGCCGGTTGCCGCCGCCGCGCTGTCCACACACAGCCACACATGCCACATCGATAGAGAGAGCATCAGTACACACGCGACGTAGAGTGTGAGAGAGCGCGGACGGTCGTCCGTATATGGAGCGAGCCGCAGACCTTCTGGCGCTGCTTGAGCGGCGTGTTCTCCCGATCCATTATTCCTAACGTGTGGATTGACAGATAAAAAAGTGCCAGAGTGATGGTATCAAGTCACGAAAGACAAAGCCCAGGTCAATAGATAAGGCGGAGCTCCGTTCTGAGCTCCTCGCTCAATGGCGGCGCTAGACAACCAAGGCGTATTGCTCTATTTCATCTCTTCAGCGATACTCTCTCCTCCTCTATATAAAACAAGATCAATCAAAATATTGCCACAGCCACTACTGCGCTCGAAGCACAAGGATGGGTGGACGAGGATTCTAAGTTAATATACGTGCTTGTACTTCTCCTTGCGCTGCGAGCGCTTGGTGTCACGGCTGCTCTTAGCCGAGCGCTTGCCATCGTAGCCCTCGGCGCGCTCGCGGGCCTTGTCCTTCTTCTGGCGCGCGCGGCGAGAGAGCGTCGCTGACGACGACGTCTTGCGCGTGAGCATGTCAGACTGCGAGATCTCGGCGTCGAAGGCACCGAGCGCCTGGCTCAGCGCGGTCACAGGTCGTGGCGCATTGCGCGCGGCCTCCTGCTGCTTCTTGATCGCGTCGCGCTTCGCTGCGCGCTCGGCGTCCATGCGCTCCTCCTCGGCCTTCTCGGCGCTTTTGGCTGCGATCAGCTGCTGCGCGGCCGACAGTCCGCCCGCCATTGCAGACGACGTCGACACGACACCACCGTCGGCGTCAAGTGCGAGTCCCAATCCTGAGAATGCGGACATCATACTGCTCTTGCCGGCGTTGACGCCAGCACCACCCGCTGATGACTGTCCTGCAGCAGCGCTAAACGAGCCGAATGGGTTGCGAGTCGCGCCATTGCTCTGCGGCCACTGGATCGATGACGACGACGAGAAGAGCGTTGAAGTGGAGGATGATGGCACTGCAGACGACGGGGTAGTAGAGGAAGCAGGAGCGGCAGGGACACTAAGCACGTTGCCCAGGCTCGACACGAACGTCGCTCTCGCTGCCATGCTTACTCGCTCGCTCTCTTCGTGGTCAGGCTGCTCTGTGTCTCGGACTGTTCATTCACGAGGCTAGCTATGTTATAACGCATACATAAGCGACTACGACTAAAATTTACTCACTTATTTTGCTTAAATTATACTATATTATTTTTTTGTCGCCTATATTGTGTAAAACTGTGTGTTACCAAATGGCTGGTGGAGAAACAAGCGGCCCCAAGCCGATCTCGAGCAGAGCGTTACTTTGAGCAGGTGAGCGAAGAAAGCAGGGAAGATGGCGCCAGCGCAGACGTACGAGCAGAAGCTCGCGAGCCTTAAGAAGCAGGCGGAGTACTATGCCGACTACATAAGCGACGAGGAGGAGGAGGACGCCGTGGCGACGCAGAAGCACGATGAGGACGACTTCCTGCAGGACTTCTCCATGTGCGTCGTGGTGGGCGGCTTGCCCGTGGTGGACAGCGCCAAGCACGCCAAGCTGTTGGCTGTGGTGAAGAAGATTTTCTCACAGGTGGGCGCGGTTGTGGACCTGAGCATGCCGTTCGACAAGAACGGAAGCACCACGGGCTTTGCGCTCGTGGCCTACGAGCTCGAGGCGCACGCGAACGACGCCGTGCGCACGATCAACAACTTTGCGCTCGACAAGCGCCACACGCTGCTCGTGAACAAGTACAGCGACCTGGAAAAGTACAACAACACACCGGCAGCGTTCGTGGAACCCAAGACAGAGAAGTTCGTGGAGCCAAAGAACCTGAAGAGCTGGCTGACCGACAGCGCGCGCCGCGACATGTTCGTGCTGCGTCACGGCACGGAGACGGAGATCTACTGGAGCGACAAGGGCGAAACGACGCTGGACTACGACGGCGAGCGCGAGAAGACGAACGGCAAGCAGTGGTGCTCGCAGTACGTGCTCTGGTCGCCGCACGGCACGTACCTGGCGACGTTCCACCCACAGGGCCTGGCGCTCTGGGCCGGTGAGAAGTACGAGAAGGTGGGCCGTTTCGCGCACAAGAACGTCAAGATCGCCGTGTTCTCGCCGAACGAGCAGTACCTGCTGACGCTGAGCGAGACGGAGTCGGAGAATGCGATCATCATTTGGGACGTCAAGACGTGCAAGATGCTGCGTGCGTTCCCTGCGGGCAAGCCGACCGGCGAGAAGGGCGAGGTGGTGCAGGGTCTGCTGACTCCGTTCAAGTGGAGCGCGAACGACCAGTACATCGCGCGCCGCGGCAAGGACGTGATTAGCATTTACGAGCTGCCGTCCATGAAGCTGCTGGAGAAGAAGTCGCTCAAGGCGGACGGCGTGCATGACTTCTTCTGGTCGCCCACGGACCCGATCCTGGCGTACTGGGCCCCCGAGGGCAACAACGTGCCTGCGCGCGTGTCGCTCGTGGAGCTGCCGTCGCGTAACGAGATCCGCCAGAAGAACCTGTTCAACGTGAGCGAGTGCAAGCTCAACTGGCACCCGAACGGCACGTTCCTGGGCGTGAAGGTCACGCGCCACTCCAAGTCCAAGAAGACGCTCTTCACGAACTTTGAGATGTTCCGCGTGCGCGAGTCGCTTGTGCCCGTGGAGATGCTCGAGATGAAGGAGACGATTGTGGCGTTCGCGTGGGAGCCCAAGGGCACGCGCTTTGCGACGGTGCACGGCGAGGGCAACCTGCGTCTGAGCGTGTCGTTCTACGACATGAACGGCGGCGCCAAGAACAACGAGATCACGCTGCTGTACACGCTCACGGACAAGCCGTGCAGCCACTTGTACTGGTCGCCGCACGGCAACAACATCGTGCTGGCCGGCCTGGGCGAGATCAATGGCTCGCTCGAGTTCTGGGATGCGGACGAGAAGCAGAGTATCACGGTCCAGGAGCACTTCAAGTGCACGCACGTGGAGTGGGACCCGTCGGGCCGTGTCGTGGCCACGTCCGTGTGCCAGCCGCTCGACAACACGTACTACAAGTTCCAGATGGACAACGGCTACAACCTCTGGACGTTCCAGGGCAAGCTGCTGACTGAGGAGAAGAAGGATTCGTTCTACCAGTTCATCTGGCGCCCGCGTCCGCGCTCGCTGCTCTCGGACAAGGAGTACGCCGCCGTGGTGAAGAACCTCAAGAAGTACGAGAAGCGCTTCAACGAGATGGACCGCCTCAAGGAGCGTGAGCGCATCGCGGCCGAGCAGGCCGAGAAGAACCGCCTGCGCCAGGAGTTCCAGGAGCTCGTGGCAGCCCGCGTGCGCGCTGCTGCCAGTCTGCGCAAGGAGTACGTGGCGCTGCTCGGCGGCTACGACTCGGACGATGAGGACGAGTACATCATCGAGACCCACGTGCACGACGACATCGTCTCCAAGCAAGAGGAGGTCGTGCGCAAGTAGACGCGTGGTGTGCACTTTAAGCCAAAGGCCACGGCGGACGGGACCAACGCCATCCATTACTCAGCTCTGCTGCTGTTGCACAGAGTCGGGCATGATGGCGCTGGGCGTGTTTGTTTATTTAACGTAAATGCAGCTCGATTTCCATTCCGCTCGTGCATCATCCGTTCCGATCTATTTCGTTGCCCAGCGATCGCTCCATTTGCATCTCTCTCGTTACCCGCCGATCCTGGCGCGTCATTCTTCATTAGTAGTAGGTACCCATTGGCAGCACGCACACACGCCCTTGCATCCATCACGCCGCCCGTTCAACACGCGCCCGCAGCCATTCGTTTTGCTTCATTCACGAGCAATGTGTTGTTGGGTCCTGCCATTTCCTTTCGTCCTCAACATGCTTGATTAGAGCTCTTCACGTAGAGCGCACGTCGGGTTTTGAATCCATTTGGTACCCAGAATAGATGATTTCATGCTACCCAAAATAAAGTTTGCAAAAATGGCTTGTTCTGGTGAAGAGTTAGATCCATCCTTTCGAGATCCAGACAAGAGCCACACGCAAGTCACACAAACAAGTGAACAAGCCAACAACAGATCGCCACGTGCCGGCTTGCGGACCGACGCAAGCGAGCACAAGACGCCGTCATGTGGTCTTGCGCCATCATCGTCAGAAGGAAAGCGTTGGACAAAATAATTCTATCAAACGAGCACATTTGGACTTGTTTGATGCATCAGTCGTGGCACACGAGTTTGATTTTTTAGAGGGAGAGTGTCTTGGCAAGTGAGCCCTCAGCTGCGAAAGTTTCATGCGCAACAAGGACGCAGCCATCAGTCTGAACGTCAAGGCCAAGCGGACCCACGCCGTCTGCCTTTAAACAACCCGAGAGAAAATGAACGCGGTCGAGCCTTTGTGCAAGGACATCCACCACCGGTGGCATCTACGCGGGGAGGAGGCTCGAGCGATCAGCAAATGTAGTGCATTCAGGTTATTCTTGCTGTCTATAGTCAGCAGCAAAGCGGATTGATGCTTTTCATTTCTCCGTGTGGCGTGGAGATCTCGTTGTCAGGCTTGAAAAGCCTGGCACCAAGCAGAAAAGCCGCACAAACGTTGAAGATGAAGACCAAAAGTGACCTAACCCGTCTTCACTCATTCGTGTGCCGCATGAGTCTGTGGCCAGAGTGTAACCTGTGGCAAGGAAATGGATACAGCTACATCAAATCACAAACGCTGTGTCAAAACACTCTTCTGCCGTGTGTGGCAGTTAAGCAGCCTTTTGATTGTGCTGGAGCCACTGACACTAGACACAACAGAGTTTGAAAAGGCAAATTGTGGATGTATCTTGCTTCTCTGTGACAAGACCTCCGCAAACAAAATATCAGAATGTAGAGGTCTTTCTGAGTACCGTACCCGAAGTATGTCGCTTGGCTTTTCTTCTGTTGCACATCTTTTCTTCCGCTGCACAAAATGTGCATGTTCTTCTTTTTTCTTATTACCTTCTAAAGTCGATATATGTAATTACTTGATTAAAACAAAGCGTCAAGATGAATTGAAGCCTTGCAGTTAGGTTCTCATACTGAAGCCATGCGAAGTACACACGAAAGCGTTTTGAAGCGTATTGAAAATTTATTTCTTGCGTAAATCTATGAAAAGTATTTTTACGAGCAATATTATATTTGGTTGTATAGTTTTACTATAGTGTGGAACTTGAAGCCCTATCCGTCGACCAGATCGTGCGTTTTCTTCTCCTTGCAACATCAAGCAAGGATCTGTCATTTGTATGTAAGTTTGTATGCCACGCGACACAGCCCCTGTCGCCCCAGTGCCGACGACTCCTCACGAAAACAACAACTCCCCTTTCGCTCTTGCGAGTGCTTTGCTTTACACCAGCGGCCAGACGCATCTGATCAATCCACCACAGGGAGAGAATAGCGAGCGCAGAACAGCCACTCTCCCAAGCGTCTCGCCAACAACCACCACTTGCTATCGAGCAAGCACAGACACAAGCAAGAAACAAGAACACACACAACAACAACATGGCCATCTACCCGCTCGCCCTCGCGCCGCCGGTCGTCACGCGCAAGACCAAGGACGCCTCTAAGCCAAGTACGTTCCACAAAATGATCCCACGCACTTGTCTTCTTGGCACTTGTCTTGGCACTTGTCATCGACCGACACGCAAGCGTGTAGACAGACAACAACAACTTGTTAAATCTGTTTGTCTAACGTCTCTCTCTCTCTATTGTATTGACTCCTTGCAGTCGTCGTGCTGGACTGGGACGACACGATCCTGCCCAACACACATCTGGCCATTCTGGGCTTCGGCGACGAGTGCGCACCCTTCGCACTCGCGCCGGCGCAGCAGCAGCAGCTCGTGAGCCTCACGCAGCAGGTGGACGCGTTCCTGCGCACGTGTCTAACGCTGAGCGGCGGCGAGTGCTTCGTGGTCACCAACGGCGCGCACGGCTGGGTTGAGCGCTCGTGCAAGCGCTTTTTGCCGAGCGTCTTGCCGCTGTTGCAGCACATGACGATCGTCTCGGCGCGCGCCAAGTACGAGGCGCTGTACCCAGGCGAGCCGGTGGAGTGGAAGATCGCGGCGTACTCGGACATTCTGCTGAGCGCGGCACAGGCGTCGTCGCCCGAGGTGCCCAGCGCGTTCTCTAAGAAGCAGCAGGTGATCGCGGTCGGCGACTCGCCCGTGGACCGCAGCGCGATCCAGTTCGTCGCCAAGCGCGCGCACCACGTGCTGCTCAAGTCGGTGAAGCTGCTAGAAAACCCGAGCATGGTGCAGCTTCAGAAGCAGCTCCAGCTGCTCGGCGGCTTTTTGCCACAGCTCAGCTCGCACAAGGACGAGCTCGACCTCGTGCTCTCAGCCGCCATGCTGAGGTAATGCCGGTCGGTCGTCTCACCACGCCTCGCGTGTATTTAATCGAAGCCCACCATATCATACCATAATCATTTATCAACCCTACGACTCCGACGAAAGCCCTCCACGCCCGTCATACAGTTGTCCCAGCACGTCGAGCGGCTCATGGAGTGAGGTGAAGAAGCAGTGTCGTATTTACATATTTAGCATTGTCAGTAAATCCTATATATAGAGTGCAGTTTGTTCCCATTCGGTTTCGCGTGAGATAAATATAGCAACAATAGCAATGTATGAGCTCAATGCACAGGACTTCCATGCCATGCAGACGCATGCGGCATATTGGTCTTCTCCATGTTCCTGAGACCACGCGCGGTCCACGTGAGCTCCTCATGGAAGAGGAGGAATTTGGACCCACACTCCTGGCGAACAATTCCAATCTGGTTCTCGTGATGGGGAGAGGAGAATATCATACAAATAACGCATTACTTTATTTACCTTTTTAGTTGTTTTTGATATTGTTCCCTTACGTAACGCACAGAAAACCTTCATAGTACTGCTATGTAATTTGAAAGGTAGATTGAACCCCTGAATGAGGCTGTAGACTTTTTATACTCGCATTGGTTAATGATGGGAGGGGCTTCAACACAGCGCAGAGCCCGGACGACGCTCAATCAATCAGTCACACACGCTGAAGCCATCTCGCCCATGACCATTCGGAGGTGCGCACGCTACGCTGCTCTCCTATTCAAGCCCACGCTGTCTGTGACTTAGCAGTCCCTCTCTTTCTTGTCTGTATGTTCGCTGCAAAGCCAGGCACCACCACCTGCGCAAGCGTGAGGCAAAGCTAGCACCACTCAATCACCACGGCCCACCTCGCTACTGCAGCGAGGACTATGCTGGCACGAATGCTGCTGACGCTCGGTACTATTGTCCTAGTGCGAACCACCAGTTTGATGGCTATGGGGATTACTTCAGATCGCATGCGTACCCAAGGTCTCCTGATCGAGACCTCGGACGGTACCAACAGTACCGCGGTTCTGGTGCTGAACACGAGGGACTCGGACGCCGGAATGAGGCAGGACGTCAGCGTCATCTACAGCGTCGCAGACACCAGGAGTTGCGCTATGCGGAGGTGGACCCAGTCCAGTACGTGTATTTGCCTCCGATCCTCCCGCCGCAGTATTTCATGGCCCCACAGCAGCCGCAACATGGCGCTTACGGACGAGCATACCATCAGCAAACTATAACCAGGAACCACCCCAAGGTACATACGTTGTTCACGAAGAGTTCGACGTAGGAATGCGCTTGTACTGATACTGTGGTGACTTATGTAGCGATCGATGGCGAAACGACATCGACATTCTAGCAGTAGTAGCAGCAGCAGCGACTGTGACAGTAGCGACTGGGAGGACGAGCGCGTCGAGGCCGAGGCTTCGATACGAAACCAGCGCTTCCGATCGATTGCAGCCATGTCACGTCTCCAGCATAGTGCGGCTGCTATCATCCAGGTATGCATGATCCCCTGTATGTCGTGTCAATCTATTGCTAATCGATGGTGACACTTGGTTGTTGTTTCTTTCGGTGCTGATACGAAGCAAGAGTACCGATTCTATCGCCGACGACGAATCAACCAAGAGCTGCATCGGAATCGGCTACTGCTGCGCGCGAACGAGTTCCTGGATACGTTTATATGCGAAGAGCTCAAGTACAGCCTCGTCCCCGCATGCCTCATCGAGTCGCTCAAGACGAGGCATACGGAGGTACGTCATCGCGTGGACCTCTCATGTTCAGTCAAATATCCTACGCCAAATTGACAACGTGTGTTTCCCTCAAATGTGTGAGCAGAGTCTGGATGCAGCAAAGGACAAGCAGGAGCTGCTCGAATCCGTTGCCGACTTTGTGCACTCGAAATTCTTGAACGAGGCTCTTGATGACTGCATCTTCGAGGTGTTCCAGGTAACCCTCCTTACCATGTCTTCGCTCTTTCACTGAGCCCTGCATGGCTGATTCTCTCTTTATCTGTTGCTTGACAGAGCACGTTGGACTCCATGGTGAGAGAGTACATGGCAACGCGCATCGACCTCACGCGAGCGTCCATGACGCCGTCCGTTGCCATTGCAACAGATTTCCTGCACGAGTGGCTCAAGGAACTGCAGAAGGAGCTACTTCCAGAAGGTACGCGGCTTCACAAGCAACTCCTTCGCGTTGCTCCATTTCACGTGCGAGGTAGGACGAGGCTGAAGCTGATGAAATTGTATCATGTGCTTCACAAACACAGTGTTGGAAGAAATGGTCGTCGAGTACTTTGATCAGAAGCAAAGCGACGAACTGTACGACGTCGAGCTGCACGAGATGTTGAGATCAGTCGCAGTTGAAGCGATGGCTGAGAGTATATGGGAAGCTCACGTGCGGGATGAGCTGACCCCCGTCTCCATCGACGCGTTCATCGAGCTGAAGCTGAATGAGATGGTGTCGTCGATCGCTGCCTCAGGGTCAGTTTGATTCGAGTACAACCTAGTTGACCGTGGAGATGCTAAAGATCTCGCATAAATAGCATTTGAAATGGCAAGAGGCATCAGCCATTTTGTTATACGCTCTCAAGTGATGCGTCCAGGAGACGACACTCACTTCTGTCGCGAGACGTCTTGCAGCGTCGAACAGTGGTTGTAGGTGTTCCGCCTTGGGTGGGCAGTGCCTTCTGACTTGGTTAAGAATCAATGTGCTGTCGCCCACTACGTGAAGCGGACCGAGGCGCTGGTCCCAAGTGCACCGATATATCGGATAAATCGACCGGATCGGACGATCACAACAGATGAGAGGTAAGAGCTAACACTCGTACAGCTAATGGCTTCTCGAATATGCAGCTCGCTGCTCCACACAAGAAGCTCGTGCCTTACAAATCGATGTGTTTGATTATTTCCATACACACATCTTGTCCACTCCCTTGGCGTCTTACGGCAGCACGGTCACGTCCTTAGCGTGCTTGTCGTGAGTGCCTGCGAGCACGCTCTCCATCCACTTGGCCATCTCGACAGCGAGGAAGTCAGCCTTGGTCTTCTGCACGTTGTGGCCGCCTCGCTGGAACTCAAAGCGCGGGCCCGGGTAGCACGCGGCCGAGACGTCGTGAAAGAGCTCTTGCCCTATGAGCACGTCGTCCTGTGCCCAGGCCAGGAACGACGGCAGCTCAGTGCTCGTGCGCTCTAGGTGCTCTCGGAAGAGTGCAAAGTCCGCAGTGGCGCAGCGCACGATACCCGCTGCAAAGTACTCCTTCGGACCATTGTCTGGGAAACCCAGGTGCTTGGTGTAGACCCAGTGCGCGAGCGCCTTGCCCGCGCGCTCGAGCATTGGTACGTTCGAGCGCAGCAGCTGGAACATAACCTCGTTGGCCGGTGCATTTAGCGACTGATGCAGCGTGAAGCCCGCGGACGCGAACAAAAACATGCCCCTGAGGTTCACGTGCTGCTGCTCGGCGTTCAGGCCGGCAAAGTGCATCGCCGCGTGGCCGCCGAACGAATGACCGAGCACAAACACGTTCTCGTCGGTACGGCAGATCTTCGCGATGCCCTCGAGTGTCGTCTGCACTGACGGCACGGCACTGATATGGTGGTAGTAGTTGTCCGAGTCGAGCACGTCGCTGCCGTCGAACCCGGGCAGATTCACGCCAATCACGCGCGCATTTTTGCTCAGCAGCGGCATGAGGTACCGGAAGTCC
>JAASGT010000059.1:0-59788 GCA_023334315.1 Globisporangium alternatum
CGCTGCTCGTGCGCAACCCGAACAAAGACTTGTGCATGGATGACGGTGCCGCCTACTCTGCCGGTGCGGGTCCCAAGTTTGTGTTGTGGTACTGCGATGTGTACAACCCGAACCAGCACTTCGAGTTTGAATTGGTTCCAGGTGTGATCGTGGGATGGGATGACACTGACAACTTCCCTGATGTATCACCTTCCGACGATACCAATGATATTCAGACCAACAATCCGATTGACAGCAGTTTCGACTTCAACCCGATCGTGACGCAGTTTGACAACGACCGCGCGCACATGACGAAGCTGGAGTTTTACAACGAGATCAAGAACCACATCGCTGTCAGCCGCGAAGGCATGTTTGGGTCTACTCTTGCAGCCCATGCGCGCGTGACGAGCGCGCATGCGCACGTGCTGAAGTTGATGGATTGCATCAAGGCTGCGTCTGCGCGATTTGGTTTCAATGGGACCCGCAACGACACCTTCGAGTCTGCTACCGCGTGGGTGCGCGATGAATGCGTTGCCGCGTGAAGAGGGTGGAATGATAAGGAGGGTGGTTCTGTATGTACTTCATGTTCTTCGCTTTTATGATTTCAGATAATGCTTCGCAATGCAAACGAAGCTGAGCCCTGTGAGTTTGATCACTTTCTGTTTACCGAGGGTGTTGTAAATCCACCCAAGGACATCGCCCCTGCATCAATCGATGATGCCTTCATCGAGGAGCCCTGTCAGCACTCACTGGCGTTGTAGGCCTAAACAACAGGAGAGACTGGTAGATAATAGGTACTTATGGTATCTTAGACATCTTCAGGTAGCTCTTGAGGTGATTACTGATTTATGCTCTGATAAGCACGAAGAGCATGGGTGGCTTCTACACAGAGCCTCCACTACCACCTCCACGTGGCTGCTGCTGTTGAGGATACTGTGGCTGCTGCTGATACGCACCAGGGTACTGGTAGTATCCGTACGCTCCTTGCTGCTGTTGCGGTGGGGCTTGCTGCTGCTGCTGCGGAGGCTGATTGTAGAAGTTGCCAAATGAGGCTCTTGCCGACTGTGACGGAGGGAATCCGCCGTACGCCGATTGCGATGGGGCAGGTGGCGCAGACGCGTACCCATTCGACTGCTCGTACGCTGCATACGGATGCGTGTACCCATACGCACTTTGGCCATGTTGCTGCTGCTGTTGCTGCTGACCTTGTTGGCGAGCAAAGTTGTCGTAGCTCGGTGGTGCTTGTTGTTGCTGAGGCGGTGGTGGATAGAACTGCGGGGCACCTCCTGCCACCTGGCGCGCGTACGCTTCGTCGTTGCTTTGCGATGTGCTCGCAGCAGCCGCATCTCGCAGTTGCATGTTTGCCATCATCTGCTGCGCCAGCGCCGCGTCACTTGCCTCATTTCGCTTCATCTCGTCGTCAGACGCGATATTCAGTTCCAGTTCGCGCTTCTCGATCTCTCGCGCGGCGCAATGGTCGGCCACGGTCTGGTGGAGCTGGTCGATGCGCGCCTGCAGCTCCTCGTAGAACTTGTTGCCTTCTTTCACATGCGACTCGAGCTGCTCGAACACATCAACAGCATCGCTGAGCAGCTGGAGGAACGCTTGTCGCGCTTGAATCACCGAGTCGCTCGCTTTCTTCGCGTCAAAGTGCGCATTGGCGTCCACAATCTGCCCCAGCAGTGCCTGCTCTTCGGCGCAAACAGTCTCGATCTTCTCAACAAAGTGTGCGCTGAAGAACTGCTTCTCGGCCGTCAGTGCAGCGTCAGAACTCGCCGCGTCCTTGCTCCCATTGAGCAAAATCGGCAGCGCGTTGAACTTCTCGTAGGACGAGGTGAAGTCCTTCACGACTTGATCCTTCTCGTCGATCAGGTTGCCCAGACGCAAGAGCAGCGAGGAGAGCTCGTGGATCTCTTGACTGCAGCTCGAGTTCTCTTGCTGCAACAGAGGCAGCTGCCTGTCGAGCGTAGCCTTCGATTGCGACAGCAACACCAGCTTACCTGCGTTCGCGTGCAGTTTGTCTCGCACGATGTCGTCCGACGTCTTCGCCTCGTGGACCAGCTTGTAGTAGCGATCGATGTCGGCTCGGAAGTTCTGGTTCAAGGTCGTCGACGACGGCCGCGACCACCGTTTGTCGCCGTAGTTCTGGCGACACACGTTGTCTTCGACCTCTTCTGCGCCCAGCTGCGTTTCGACCGCGTGGAGTTTCTTCTCCGCGACGTCGGACGCGCTCTGATTCTCCTTGAGCTTCTGCTGCAGGAAGAAGGAGATCGTGTTGTTGTGCACGTCACCCACTTCCGCGAAATCGGCTCGTACAAAGATCTGGTTCGCCGCCTGGATGTGCTGGATCTTCTGCCAGATCGTCATGGGAATGCCATTGTCGCTCGTCTTCTCAAACGCTTCAATGGACGCCGGCAGCCCCAGCGCATTGAGTTTGTTCTTGGCCATGTCGTTGCTCTCCGAGACCTTCTCCGTCGTGGCGGCCAGCAGCTGCTTGATCTCGTCCTTTACGTCGGCAGCTCGTCGCAGAACAGCTTTCGGTACAAACTGCTCAAAGAGGTCGCCTCCGCTGAGCTCCTGCGCGAGCTCTTCACTCGTCACCGGCAGCGGCTTGACCATGTTCGCCTTGCCGATCGCAGGCAGGTCCGTGAACTTTGGCACGTTCTCCAAGTACACACTCGAGTTGTCTTTCTGCGCCGTCTGCAGGTGCTCTCGGATGACGCGTTGCAGTGCCTTCACGGACTCGATCAGCGACCCCGGGAGCTTGTTCGTCGACGCCACTTTGATTCCTTCGTGGCACTCGTCCTCCGCTGCCTTGAGCCGCGCGATCTCTTCGCCGTAGCCAGTGCCGCGCGTGAGCGCGATCTCCTTCGACGCCTTCGCCTGCCAGTACTGCGTCGCCGCCTTCATGCAGCGCACTTGGAACAGCAAATGGATCGACCACGTGCGGTCAATCGTTCCGCTCAGCGCTGATGAGTTGCAAAAATCCAACGCGCTCATGTAGTATTCGAGCGCCTGATGCGCCAGCTTCGTCTTGATGCCGTCTTTCATCTGGTCCTTGATGGACTTCTCGTAGAAACAGGCTTGCGCCTGCGCCAACATGAGATAGATCAACAACCCGAGACCCTCAGCGCTCATGTCGGGCGTTCTGGCTCCCAGACACTGGCTCACCAGCTCGTCCTTCACGCGCGCGAAGGCGCCCGCCGCGAGCATAAAGTGCTTGCACGCCGCCTTGAGCCCGTCGGCGGAGCTCCGGTCCGTCTGCACGCCCAGCTGGCTCTCGAGTGCGCCGTAGTTGAACATCACTGCGGCCTGCTCGAAGCGCACGCTGGACTGCGTGATCTTCTTGCGCGGGCAGAACGAGTCGTTCCACGTGAACTGCAGGCGGAGCGATGGTGCGGACGACGAGCCGCTAGGCGCGGCGCCGACGCTGCTGGGCACGCTGGCTTCGCACGGGAAGCGCGCCACAAAGCGATCCAGCTGCGCGTAGTAGCGTAGCAGCACGTGGCGTGAGATGGCTGACGGCGTGCGCACGAGGTCCACGTCGGTCTTGAGCTGGAAGAAGTTGTCCACCGCGTCCTGCTGCGCCGGCGGCAGCGCGCCGCCCGTGTCGGCCGCAGGGGGCGCCGTCGGGTCCACCTCGGCCGCGTACTCGTGCAGGATGAACTCCTGCAGGGGTCGCCGCAGCGTCGGCAGCGGCGTGTCGCTCTGCTTGAAGCCGATGCCCAACATGCTTCTTCCTGCCGTTCTTCTCGGATGTGGCAGCTCGGGAGATGTGGGTGCTGGGTGCTGCAGTATCCACTTTGTCAAACCAAAGTTCAACATTCGACGTTATGCTTGCATAATGTATGATTGGTGTCGTTACTTGAAATCGGATCGATTTGTCGTGAATGTTGGCTCTGTCAGCAAAGAAGAACCCGCGGAACAGCATGTAGACACCGTTGAACAGCATACGCAGTTCACCATCATTCCTATCCAATTTTATCGTCATTCTTCTCAAAATATCGGTTTCATCCGTGTACTTATTGCCAGCAGGTATTGGTTAGCTACCGGTATTCAACCGGTATTTTGTTGACCAGAAAAACGGAATGCGGTAATTCGAGTAAAAAAGATGGGCAGAAGAAAACAACTTCAATTGGTTGCGCGAGTGATGGTACGGCAGGGCTGAGTAAGATGTGTGTACAAGCCCCTGCAGCTCGCTCCCACGGCGGTAATTCACTGGAATGACACAGGTAGCAGTACAGCACGTAGGAAGCGCTGGACACCACTACTACCTCGACCGAGAGAGCGAGGCTTTTCGCAGCGTTCCGCGAGAAGGCAATTCATCCGGATGGCACGAAGAAAACCTATTTGGGACGCGCATACATGCGCATAATCGATCTCGCAGCCTCACGCGCATAAGCGAACGCGCGATTACGGACTTTTTGAGAGAAGAAAGTCCGCCCCGCGTGATTGCGCGCCACTTTGTGAACCGTGGGACATCCTCGACCCGTCTCGTGCCCTCAGAACAGCTCAGAACCGAACTGCCTCTCCTTCAATTCCGTAGCAGCAGAAGCACGAGATACGTTAGCACTGCAAAACGCCCAAATGACCTGCGATTGTGTGGGCAAACGTGTGACCTGATGCCAAGGAGCTGCTGCGAATGATGATGTCCTGCTACATTACTGCAGCTCAGCGCTCCTTCGCATCAGTCGCAGCAAGTGAAGTAGTTCGACTTTGCTCAATTGCTTCCAGCACTTGCTTCTTTGAGCCAGTGGGGTTGGCGTGGTGGGTGGTCTCGTAGTCAGCGCGGCACGCGCCCGCGGATCTCAAAGCCAATCCACAGCACCAGCGAGCACCGCCTAACGTTCTTTTGCCTGGGCCAACACTACCGGCACCGCACCTGAAAACCTGAAGCACGTGCAACATGTCACAGAGTTGGGGATGACCCAGCGGGAACCAGTAGCGAGATGATGGCGCGCCGTTTCTCTCGTCTATCTGCATCATTCGGGCGATTTCGGCGCATGCACAAAAGAGAGATGCGATCCGAAAGGAACACCACGATTCTTGTCCACAATAACAAAGTACTGCAGACTGAAGAATGAGGCGGTGCGCTGCTACACTACATCTGCAATATTGACGTCGGGAACAGTGTTCTACGTGCGCTGTAAGCAAGAAAAACACACATCGAGCTGAGTGGACAGTAATTGGGTAGGCGAGCTCACGACTATTTTGGTGCGCGTAATAGCAGTTGAGATTTCGTGGCTGAAACACAATGATGTGGTATTCATTTCGCCGCCAATCCGTTTAGTTAGCGCACTCTTGTGTGCATCAGAAAACTCAAAAATGTAAGTATTACACATGATCACGATTATAAATGCGTTACGAGACTCGCGAGTTTGTTGTGCGTTCATTTTTCGTCTTGTGTCTGCGCTAGAGCGTCAACATCCTTCCAAGTCCACCACTGGCCGATGTCTTGCAGTACAAGCGCTCAGCGTGATTGTACTTTCTTCTTCGTATGCGCTGTGGGAATAGCTCGAGTGGTTGAGAAGTGAGCCGATGGCTGTCGACCTCACACAGCATTTCTCTTTTGCTGGTACAATAAAAGAGTTCCGCTATGCTGGTAATCAGCACAGTATGCACGCTTACAGTATTCCAGCCGAAGATATGTGTTTCTTATGAAGTCAGTTGGCGGTACAGCTCGCCCTTTCTCTGACAAATGCGAAATACAAAAGAAGGTTGAGAAGTTAAATAATAGAGCAAAAATAGATAAATAATGATTGGAAGAAAGATGATTTCGCATATAGTTTGCGCGACTTTTGTAATTCGCGCGAAAACATTTTGCTGATCACGCCTGATATGACCCCTGACCCGGCGTTGTGCTTGCTCGATCTGGGAAGTTGATGAGTGGCGCCTCGCTGGCTAAATCATCTTGGAGAATGTATGGCGGCCCTCGACTGTCGGTACCGCAATCAAGCGTGTGTTGCTGGGTGGAGCAGCGAAAGCAAACCAAATCCACCCTGCACAGTATGAGTTGAAGAGAGCGGATATGAGTGTAATGAGTGTAAGATTCGACGCTGGCTGGCCGCAATCAACATCGTACACACTTCGCCTGCGAGCTGAGCCAAACGGAACCACGTACAACGGATGTGCTGGCGGTGCCGACCGATGAGAACGAGTGTCGCTGCCTGCCATCTGCTTCCTGCCTCAAGAGCGCCCAGTGCTGCATGCGCGGCAGCATTCGTTTCGTCTGCATTCAGTCAGTCACCACCATTGCTGAATGTATTGGGGGGTTTCTTGCGAGACCGCGGCTTGTCTCCATCAACAAGAGGCGTCGACGAGGGAGGGCCACCAACCGCAGTCGAGTGTCTCATACGCACTGCTTGCTCCCAGCTCCCAGCTCCCAGCTCCCAGCTGGACGGTTCATGATGACGCTGGCATGAACTCTCAAACGGCAAATGTATGGGATAATCAATCACTCGCCCCCTTCCCCTCATTGGCTGCGATCCAGTCGCGTCTGAATGCTTGCGGCACCGTATTTGTTTCGAGAGGGGTCCTACCGCGTAGCGTAAACTTGGTGCCACTGTTTTCGCCTCAGCCCACCCATCAGGTTGCAAGGCAGCAACGAAAGTGGCTCGGAGCGCTTTCAGTTTAGAATTCGCCTCCCGAGACGCACGCAGCCTTCCCCACACAGACACAGCCCTACCACAGAGCAAGAAGACATGGCCTCCTCAACCTTCCTCGGCCGATCGCCGGCCTACATGATGATGATGCCGCGCAACGACCACCACGCACACATGGACTACCACACCAACAGCTACAACCAGGTCGTCGACGCCCAGGCGCTCTACCCGGCGTACGGCGCCAAGCACGAACATGTCGCGCTCGTGCCGCCGCCCATCTCGGCGTCCAAGCTCCCGTCGCTCACAGGTCTGCTCAAGAAGATGCAGGACGAGCCAGTGAGCCCACAGCACAGCGCGTACTCGCCCCAGTCGGACTACTCGACGCGCTCGCACGAGCAGCGCCTGAGCCCGGCGGGCCGCGAGATGACCCAGATGCCGTCGCTGCGCACGATCATTAGCCCGACCATGAAGAGCGCGGTCTCGACTCCCTTCTACGGCGGTTTCCAGCACGAGCGGGCCGCGAGTTCGCTCGACACGTCGTTCCCACACATTGCTCAACAGCAGCTGTCTTATCCGTCTAGAAAGCGTTCGTGGATTGAAACGAACTCGTCGACGTCCGCAGCGGCTTTCTACCCAGTCAAGGAGCGCGCGGTGTCCCCAGTGCTGTCGGTTGGCTCGTCCGCCGCCTCGGTGGGTCCGCACCGCAGCCGCGCGTCCAAGTACTGTAAGATTGAAGGCTGCGAGCGCGTCTCGCAGCGCAACAACCTTTGCCACAGCCACGGCGGCAAGCGCTTGTGTAAAGAAGACGGCTGCTCGTCCAAGGATCGTGGCAACGGGTACTGCATCAAGCACGGCGGCGGCAAGATCTGCTCTATGGATGACTGTGAGAAGAAGGCGCGCCGCAAGGGCCTATGCACCCAGCACTTTCGCGTCTGCGATGACGGCTCAGACAGCATGAGCTCGCTGCACTACGGCAGCGGCATGGGCTCTATGTAGAAAGACCCCGTAGCATGAAGTAAGTTGTATGATTATCATAATAATGTATCTAAGCCGCGCCAGTGTGTGCAGGCAATTAAAACTAATCGGTCTTTCGCATCCTGTTCTCTCATTCCTTCCATTCCTCCCCACTTTCGTCTGGTACTCAGGCTCCGTGGCGCGTGTAAATGTAAGCGCGTCCCAGCCATATCCTTCCTCTATTTTCAGGCGGCTCTTCTGCGGTGCTGCTTTCAGCAAATTTTTGAAGAATGTGGTGCGGTGCCTAACGCGAACAACGCTCATTTGCTTACGCCCAATAAAGAGTTCTCCTCTCGTCCAAACAACGTCATGTGCAGAAAACTTCCCAACTGCCAGTCGAAACACTCTTCCTGCATTATGGTCATCGCCAGCAACACAGTACAGATATACAAAAGAGTTCCCCGCGCGCGAACGAAGCCTTGAGGTCATCCAGCGTGAAGAGCGGAACCATGCTGATGGGGAGTTGAAAGGTGGGAAGACTTCTACTTCGTTGGCTGTTGTGGAATTGCGAAATGATCAAGACGGTCGATCAGCTCGGGGTCGTGGGCGAGAAGCTCGTGGTACATTTTCGGTCCAGTGAAAAATAGTGGTGCCATTTTCACGAACCGAAAGTGCACAGCAATCGAAGCAAAAACTATTTCTTGTGATCACCAACTGGCGCAAATACCGGTACAAGTACTGGTCTACCGATTTATTTGTTAAGACCATAAATCAGTACCGGTTTAAGTGAAATCACAGTGAGTACCGGTACATACTCGAATTGCCATAGCGTAAACGATTGAAAATGTCCCCGTTTGTTTGCGTCGGCCATTGAAGTTTTCGAAAGCGTCGTTTTCGCGTGAGGATTCTTCTAACCTCGACCAGGGCTCGCAACGCGTCTAGGAGATGTCAAGAGGAAACTGAAACGAGAGACCGCACGTTTTTCGCTTGAGAACACACACGCGTGCGCTGCAGAGCTCCAGCTCCAAGCTTGGAGCTCTCCCCTTCGTGCCTCCATCCAATCCGGTTCAACGGCTCAGACGCTATTGGAATCTGCCAAGTCTGCCAAGTCTAAACGAGCCGATGACGTATGCGCCGAAAATGAGCCAATCATCGGCCTGTCCCACCTTCACTTTTGTTAGGTTCGTAGCGTGCTTTTACATACAATTTTCGATATAAACTTACTAAGTACGCACTTGTTGCCTCCGAACTTTGTCGACGTCATCATCGCTTTTCAAAGCAACGCGCCTCTATTGAGGTGGATTCCGCTTGGGGAGGCGGCCCCCGCAGCCAAACAACGTGGGTAAAGGGGGGAAAGCGACGGCGCTTTTCAAAGACGGCTCAGTCGCAAGCTGTCATGTTCGCCTTTGGCCAGCTCGGGCAGCTCCGCAAGCGGTTCCAAAGTTTGCGCAGTAGAAAAGAAGGCGGCTTGCACGCACACGACATCGACTTGAGCATGAGCAAGCGCAACAGCGGCATGGAGCTCCACGCGGATGAGCGCCTCCACTGCGAGTACCTCCAGGAATCGCTCACGGTCTTCGTGATCGGCGCCTCAGGCGACCTCGCCAAGAAGAAGACGTACCCGTCGCTCTTCGACCTGTACGTCGCCGGGTACCTCCCGGAGCACGTCATCATCGTGGGCTACGCGCGCAGCCAGAAGAACGAAGATGACTTCCGCGCGCAGATCGCGCCGTACATCAAGGTCAAGAACGACGACGCGACCGTCGCGGCCAAGAAGGAGGCTTTCCTGAAGAGGTGCATCTACCGCCACGGCAAGTACGAATCGGCCGACGATGTCGCCACCGTGAGCCACGAGATGATCCAGTTGGAGGACGCGCTCGGCAAGAAGGACCACAACCGCCTCTTCTACTTCGCGATCCCGCCGAGTGTCTTCGTGCCGATCGGCACGTCAATCAAGAAGGCGGCGCTCTCGACGCGCGGCTGGAACCGCCTCATCGTCGAGAAGCCGTTCGGCCACGACCTGGACTCGTTCAACGAGCTCTCGCGCGACATGGGCGCGCTCTACACGGAGGACGAGATCTACCGCATTGACCACTACCTGGGCAAGGAAATGGTGCAGAACCTGCTCGTGCTGCGTTTCGCGAACGCGATCTTTGAGCCGATCTGGAACCGCAACTACATCTCGAGCGTCTCGATCACGTTCAAGGAGGACATCGGCACGCAGGGCCGCGGCGGGTACTTTGACAACTACGGCATCATCCGCGATGTGATGCAGAACCACCTGCTGCAGGTGCTCTCGCTCGTGGCTATGGAGCCGCCCGTTCTGGCCTCGGGCAAGGACTACTCGAACTACATTCGCGACGAGAAGGTCAAGGTGCTCAACTGCATCCAGCCGATCAAGCTCGAGGATACGGTCATGGGCCAGTACCTCGGCGACGCGGAGAAGAACGAACCGGGCTACCTGGAGGACCCGACCGTGCCAAAGGGTTCAGTGACCCCGACTTTCGCCACGGTCATCATGCACGTGAACAACCCTCGTTGGGATGGTGTGCCGTTCATCATGAAGGCCGGCAAGGCCCTGAACGAGCGCAAGGGTGAGATCCGCATCCAGTTCAAGGCGCCGCCTGGCGCGTCGCACATGTTCCCGGACGTGGAGATCCCACTTCAGGAGCTTGTGCTGCGACTGCAGCCGAACGAGGCCGTGTACATGAAGGTGAATGTGAAGAGCCCGGGCCTGGCCACCACTGCGATCTCGAGCGAGTTGGACCTGTCGTACAACCAGCGCTACGAAGGCACGGAGGTGCCGGACGCCTACACGCGCCTGATCCTGGACGTGCTCCGCGGCAAGCAGGCCGCGTTCGTGCGTGACGACGAGCTCCGCGCGGCGTGGAAGATCTTCACGCCGCTGCTGAACGAGATCGAGACGAAGAAGATCAAGCCGCTGACGTACAAGTTTGGCTCGCGCGGCCCGAAGGAGAGCGACGAGCTCACCAGCCGCGTGGGCTTCCAGTACCACCGCGGCGCGTACCAGTGGAAAGATCCTCGCACCAGCAGCTCCCACTTGTAAGAGACTGTCGAAAGCGCCGCGCCAGTCCGCGCACCTGTCACACGAGCGGCGGTGGTGCGGAGAACGATCGCCATGAAGTGGTTCCATGTTGCCCATTTGCATTGACTTGTATCGCACACACACACACATCCCCAGCGTAACAAAAATATAAAACCCCACTGGCAATTACGACCTTGTAGCTACCACGAGCGTCAACAATCTAGAGCCCTACTTGCGCAGCTCATGCGCTTCACTTTGCGCAAACGTTTACCACACGTCGTCACCGCATGTTGAGATGGACAGCTTGATGTTTCATAAAATTCATGAAAACAGAACCTTTGATTTTGAAAGTCAAAATTAGATGGAGAACGTCACATTCAAAGCAATGTTTGAATTTTCAAACCAAATTTCAAATTCGTACATTATCGGGAGCTCCATCTCCTCGAAGTCCATAAATAAATCTGCCGGCGTGCCTGCAGTCCGTCCGTCCGTCGCCAGCTCAAGCCCAGCTCAATAGACCAGCAGCATGCAGCCGTCGAGCAGCAGCATGCGCCGCAGCAAGGCCCTCTTCCCAGACGAGACGGACGACGACGAGCGCCAGGCGGTGGGGCCGCACGCGCTGAGCACCGACAGCTCCAGCTGTTCAGACGACGACGAAGAGCGCATACCAGTGATGGCTCCATCTCCAGCACCAGTTGCGGAGTTGGACTGCGCTGAAGCTGTGAAGGCTGACGTTGCTGAGGTTAAAGCTATTGGTGGTTCTGAAGCTGAGACTGAAGCTGCCGAAGCTCTTGTGACTGATACTGAAGCCATTGAAGGTACTGATGATGTCGAAGCTGCTGCTGTCGACGGTGGCGATGGTGTGGATGAAGTCCTCGCTGCTTCGTCTGTGACCGAGATCACTGAGGTCGCCAAGGTTAGTACGGTCGAAGCTGTCGTTGCTGAGACTGACAACAAGCGAAAGCGTGACGAAGACGATGACGGTGACGAAGCAGACGTAGAAAAAGAAAAGCGCGAGGTCGTGGACGACGAAGATGTACAGCCTCTTCGCCTCAAGAAGGTGCAGCGCAGCAAGGCCACTCCTAGCAGCAGCCAGGATGCCAGCGAAAGCAGCAGTGGAGCCGTGTCCAGACCTCCACGCAATGAAGCGTCGCCCAGCTTTGCGTCGCCGTCGAGCATGCTCTCGCCCATGAAGGACGACTCGAAGAGAAGACGCACGCCGCGAAAGTCGCGGCTGTCGAAGAAGCCGCAGAATCTGCAAGCCCGCATGGGGGCGACAGAGCTGACGGAGAAGCAAGTCGTGAAGGTGCTTTGTCTTGAACATTTTCTGAGTACTGATAGCGGCGTTATACTGACTTGTTTGCCGCGCATTGTTGTCCTCGGATACATCGAATCCTCTGTCTAGATGATCGCGAAACTCTATGAAGAGCAAGAACAAGACGATCGTGACATGTACGACATCCTGACTCAGACGGTCAAGGAGCAAACGCAATGCGAACTGTCGGACGTCGTGGACGAGCTGGATGTGATGGAGTTCCGGCGCATGCTCACGTACGGCGAAGTGTCGGTCGAGTCCGTGAGCTCCACAATCCTGCCGTTCCTGAAGTTACAAGCCGACGACGTCTTCTACGACCTCGGCTGCGGCTCGGGCAAGATCGTCCTCCAGGCCGTGCTGCAGACCCCGTGCGCCGTCGCCAAGGGCATTGAGCTCATGCAGAACCGCGTACAGAAGGGTGCTGATGCGCTGCAGCGACTGGGCGCGATGAAGCTCCCCCTGATGGAGGAGAAGAGCGTGGACATCGTCCAGGGCGATATCTGCAAGCCGCCCGAGATCGCCAACATGCGCGACGCGACCGTCGTGTTCATCAACAACGTGTGCTTTGGCCCCGAGCTCATGCTGCGTGTCATGCAGATGCTCACGCTCATGCCCAAGCTGCGCCGCGTAGTCACGCTGCGCAAGTTTTGCGTGCGCCATCGGCCGCAGAAGTGCCAGCGTGCCAACAGCCTCTGCGTGGACTACGTGCACCCGCCCGAGGAGGCCGAGATCTTCGTGTCGTGGGCGAGCAAGACGTCCGTGTATCTCTATGAGCGCGTGGCGTTCTCGGTCGAGACGCTGGCGGCTCAGCTGCAGGTTCCAATCATCCCCGCTCCCACAGCTGCCGATCAGCTCTCGGAGTCAGCGTCGACGAGTCAAGAGTCTCAGTAAGCTGAGAGAGAAGGCGCCTGCCTGTATAGATAATAGAAAGTCGACGGCGACGACGACCATCTTGGAAGCGAAGGCGAGAGGGAAGACTGAGAACGTGGGTTACATGAGCAGTCGACGGCGGGCAACGCAGCCAGCTCTCCATGAAACAGAGAGCACCTCAGAATGCTGTTGACTCCTCTGAGAACGAAGGCTGCGTCCCCCACCAGTGAGCGACAAGGCTCTGGCGCATGATGAGCGTTCTCCATTTTGTAGATGCATTTTCGTGTTGTAAACAAATGAAAAAGTCAATGGCTGCACATGTTTGTTCATTGAGCCCAAGTGGCTACACGTTGAAGTTGCTCCAAGCATCAAGAGTCAGAATGGAACATGAGTCGACAATTACTTGCACTCGTGAGAAATGGAGGTGTCGGATCTCCTTTGACTGGAGATTCATATTTGTCGTAGCATGCGAACGTGCGGGCGTAGTGTCGCATGACAACTGTCGATCCTCATTTCCTCATTTGGCGCAAGCAGCACCAGTGCCAGTCGTTCTTTCTCTCCAGCACCAACCAGCACAACGACGACGCTTCTGCAACTTACGAGTCCAACCAAGCATCTGCTGTCCATGCAGGCTGTGAGAAGCGGAGTGCGGCGCTGGGCCTCCGCGTCAGAGCACGTCTTCAATGACCACCAGCCGCAGCAACAACAGCAACAACAGCATGAGCCCATCGCGTCGCGAGCCAAGCGACACCGCGACACGGTCGCGCGGCCGCTCTCGACGTTCCTATCGCCCACGTCCGAGCTCAAGGACCGCTTTCGCGCGCAGGCGCACGCGCGCCACGAGCACTCGAAGCACAGTCCATTCGTGCAGCGCGCGTACCGGCACTTCGTGCGCGCGCACCCGGAGCTGCAGCACTGCGGTCTGGCCAAGTGTCTCCCCGTGCAGCGCTTCCGGCCGACTCACTACCAACAGCAGCAGCGTCGGTTGCCCGCGTTCAGCTACCTGAAGGATCGGCTGCTCAAGAAGAACCGCCCGCACGCCACCGCCGGCCGCAACAGTTTGCTGCGGTCGCGCCAGCACCACCAGCCGCTGAAGGAGCTGCTGCGACCGCGCACACGTCGTCGCCGTCCGAAACAGCAAGCCCACGACCACGGCAACTTGTACCAACCGCCGCAGGCTTTCAAAATGATGGGCGCGGGCGTGTGGAAAGATCCGCCGAAGCGGCCGCTGGTCAAGCGAATCAGGCGACGGCAGCGCTAGACCAACTATGAACGACAACGCATGCACAGCAAGCAATTGATTGGGATGAACAACGGCGATTTGAGTTCAGTACACGTACAGGGGCGCTAATGTGTCGTTCGCTGCCTGGTGTCATCCTAGGCTTGCGCTTGTCTGCTTCTGCTGTCTTCATGACTGACCGTACACTTGCACTCATGCGTCTGTCTGCCTATCTGTCCTCCATGTGAGCCTTCTGATGCTATGTATCCCTCAGTCTCTTGCGTTCGAGACCTTTTCATCAGATGAGCTGCGCGACGAGGTCGTCCTGCTGGAAGAAGATCGCCTCGTAGAAGTTGCGGAAGGCCTCCATCTCGCCCACGCCCTGCGAGTACTTGACCACGTAGCTGTCCGGCCCGGATGATAGCAGCTTGCTGATCTCCGCTTGCAGGCACGGGATGAGCTTCGCGAGCGCCGGCGCCGGCTTAGCCAGGCGCGCCTCCTCTTCTTCTTCTATGATGCGCTGGGTCGTAAACCCGTAGACGACCTCGTTCAGGTCCTGGAAAGCGTTGCCGCACAGAAAACCCAAACTGTGCTGCAACGCTGGCGCGAACAGGTCGCTGTCCAGCAGATCCCAGAGGTCGTTCAGCAGGCTGATCACGTGCTCGTTTTGCGACGGCTTCTTGTCCGCGTAGATGAGGAACGACCGCCAGAGCGTCAGCTCAGGAGCGTTCTCGGATGACGATGACACCCCGTTGGACGGGATGATCGACAGGAAGATCGACTGCAGCAGCTCATTGAGCTCTTCGCGCTCGACCTTGGCCTTGCGGCTCACTTCCCACCTATAAAGCAGCAGACAGAATCGCATCAGTGAGACTAAATACACGACAGTAATGCAATTCGCAGTTATACGTACGTCTTGAGCTGCTGGTTTGCAGCCACCGCGCTCTCAACGTGGCTCTTGATCTTCTGCAGCCCTTCGTCCAGAAAGTACTCGAGTCCGGACGCGAGGAACGCGTGGTGCGCGGCCGCGTGCGCCTTCTCCTCCTCCTCCTTCGAGCCGCCGAACGCGAAGAGGTCCTTCGCCGCCTTGCTCTTCTCGAACACGCGCTTGCCGATGATCGACACCTGCGCGAACACGAGCAGGTGCCAGAGCCCGAAGGCGATGAGCGCCGTGAAGTACCGCGTGAGCGCAAGGTTTTTGGCCTGCTCCCAGAGCGCGTTGCGCCGCTGCTTCTGGGTCTTGTCGAGCGTCTTGAGCTCCTGCACAACGCTCTCGAGGTCCACGAGCGCGTACAGCTTGCTCTTGAGCCGCGGCAGGAAGCGTTGGATCGTCGCATTGCTCTCCTCGGTCGTGCTCGCGAGCGAGAGCTGCAGCCGCTGGTGCTCGGCCATCTGGCGCTGGAGCTGCTGCGTGAACTTCTCCGCCTCGTGCACCATGCGGTTGTACGCGTAATAGGCGCCGGCCGCGCACGCCGCCGTCACGGTCGTGGCCACCAGTAGCTTCTTGTGGCGGCGCGCGAAGCCGAACGCCTGCTCCTTCGCGTGCTGCAGCGCCGACCACATGCCAATCTCGCTTTCTTTCGTGTTGTTGCTGTGTGGAAATGCTGGCAAGCTCAGTCAACACTTTTTGGCGAGGTTTCCTATTGGCTGAAAATGAAGGATTTTTATAATTGAGTCTGGTGATTCGCTGTAAATGGTAATCCGATCCAGCTCTTGAAAATGGATTGACACACAAGTCACACAGATCCACCAAGCTCAACTCGATGACTGCCACCGCCGGACGCTTCGACGCGCTCTTCGCGACGCTCGCGCAGCAGCACGACGGCGTGGAAGCGCTACTCGACTCGTTCTTCGACTTCATGCACCGCAAAACCGACTTTTACGTGGTCACGAGCGACCCGGCGCGGCGCAAGATGGGCTTCTTGCCCGGCCAGGCGCAGCAAAAGGTGCGTCGCCTCGTAGGCAAAGCTCGTCATTCGTAACTACGTAAGCTCATCAGACTCGTGTTGTCGTTGTGGTAATGCTCAATGTATACTACACAGGTGCTCCAGGCGTTCTTGAAGCATCCGTTCAAGGATCTCGACGGCAGCCTCGCGGGCAAAGCCGGCAGTCCGAACAGCAGCAACAACAGCAATATGACAAGCGCCACCAAGGCGAAGCCTATAAACGAAGACAAGACACGAGCCCTAGCTGCACAACAGCCACCTCAGGTGCAGACCACAACCACAGCAGCTCCCACTCATTCTGCGCCCAAGAGCGAGCGACCAACACCGCACGTTCACCGGACCGAGAGCGGCAAGCAGCGTACGTTCGGCATGTAGCCATTCAGCTCGTGATCCCACTTGTATGACTGATTTGTTCCTGGATTCGAATCATCTTTCTTGATTGCAAAGTGCCTGTGGGCAACGGCGGCTCGACGGAAACGTACACGTGGACGCAGACGCTGGACGAGGCGACCGTAAGTTCTCCCATGCTGCTGCCGTTGCTGCTGTTCAGCATGGACGACTTACTCAGCATGTGTTTGTTCATCACCGCCAACAGGTCTATGTCGAAGTGCCTCCAGGCACGCGCTCCAGGGACCTCGACTGCAAAATCACCGCCTCGCACGTGCGCATCGCTATGAAGAGCGCAGGTGGCGCAACTCCTCCTCTGCTGCTGGATGGAGACTTTCCCGAGAAAATCCGCGCGGACGAGAGCGTCTGGTCGCTCGAGAGCGGTAGCAGCACGCTGCAGATCTCGCTCGAGAAGATCAAGAAAACGTGGTGGGCAAGTGCTCTCAAGGGCGACGACGAGATCGACACGGGCCAGGTGGATTCGAAGAGGGAAATGCACGAGTACGACAGCAAGACGCAGGGCGCGATCCGCAAGGCGCTCTTCGACCAGCAGCAGCAGCAGATGGGGCTCCCCACGAGCGATGAGCTGCGGCAGGAGGCGCTCTTGGCGCAAGCGCGTCAGGCACCCAACTCACCCATTTAGAGACTTTTGGCGAACAGCTACGAAAACGAGTGGCGGAGAAGAAAAGAGCATGCGCTGTTTCATTTCATCTTCCAGTCAAATAGCAAATACAGAATTTACAGAATGCCCCAGTGGCGCTCGAAGGCGTTGAGCAGGCGGCAGATGGCCTGCGCGCCGCTCATCGGGTACTCGGAGATGGAAATGGTCTCGTCCAGGTAGTTGGTGTTCTCCTTGGAGATGTGGCCGTGGGCCATGGCACCGAAGATGAACACGACTGGCTCGTCCGCTGGCAGCGTCTCAACGAACTCCCACGGGTTCACGAGCTTGCCGGTGCGCGACAGAGCTGTTGATCAATAGAGGATACAAGGATTAGACGCGAGTTCAATACCAAAATATTCAATGAGCATGATGATGTGAAGCACGCACCGTATTTCTTCGTGTTGGCAGGGAGGTACTTGGTCACGGGGTTCTTGATCACGTTGAGCAGCGTCTGGTTGCCGTCCGACGAGCGGATCTTAAGCGTGTGGAGCAGTTGCACTGCGATAGACAGCAAGAGGATTCGCATTAGCGCCACGACAATCAATACACAAGACATTGCGCTCGACTTCTTACCCATGAGACCGGCGAAACGCTTGTACGTGCGCGGGACGCGCATCTGCGAACTCACGTCGACGAGCACATCCTTGGTGGAGCGGATGTAGACCTTGAGGTAGCCGGCCTTGTTGAGCGGCGAGTCGAGCACGGCCATGAGCTCCTGGTGCAGGATGTCCGGGCGCGACTGCGACGGTTCGCGGTTGAGCTTCTTGTGCAGGCCCTTGTGGTCATCGCAGTTGAGCAGCTGGTAGCCCTTGGACGTCTTCACGGTCTCCAGCGCCGCCTGCTCCAGGATGATGATCACCTGGCGGCGCTTCTGATCCTCCTTGGTCACGCCGCTCATGCTGCTTGCTGTCGTTGCGTCAGTTGCGTTGGTGGTGGTGTGTTCGTCTGCGCTCGTCGATGGATGCTCGATCAATGGAGGCAACCAACCAAGCAAAGCTAGGTTCGTAGGAGGTCAGCTGGATTGAGCTTTTGCCAACCTAACGAGTGGACAAGTCGCCCATATTTGTAATTTTCGAAACTATGGAGAGGGAGTAAAGTTTCATACCTTTTACTCCTGCAACTACTTTACCTGTCAGAACGGATACAAAATGTGGGAGGTAAAGTAATTGTAGGAACAAAATGTATAGGAATTTTACTCCCTCCTCTTAGTCTCGAAAACTACAAATATGGGTGACTTAACATAAGGAAATAACAAAAAAAGTCGCTTTTTGGAAAGTCGGGGCAATTGAGGACATCAAGTAAATGAATTTTGTACTTAAGATAAGTGCGCATACTTAAGTAACAAAGCTTTTTTCGCATCGTAAAAAATGTTTTTGGTATTGATTGCGCTACAGTTTTTTTTTGCAACTTGATACAGTTTAAAACATTTTTTATGAGTAAAAAAGTGGCGAAATGTTGGCCGACCCTTAATATAGCAATCTCGATACAAACGAGCAAGCCAACATTTCGCCACTTTTAGTAATCATTTTTGTACTGGAACGCCCACCACGATAGTAGCCTCTTTGAAAATATTCTTTCTTGAAAAGTGAAAATACGTTTTTTAGAGTAGAAATTACTTTGCTATGTTTGAATAAGTAGTTTTAATTTGAATAGTGCCTTTTGAAGCTACACAGCGAAGCGACGGCACTGCTGGCGCGCGTGCCCAAGTTGCTGAGCTCGCGCGCCGAGATCGAGTCCGCGAAGGCGCTGCTGAACACACTCGCGGCCAACGACAGCCAGCTCACGTCCTCTTCTCCCCATCATCGTGCTTCGCTTCGTCCCAGCAACACTTCCGCACTCGCGATCACACGCATAGCGCTGCACCCGAACGCACTGCAGACGCGTGTGCACAAACTGCTTAAGCAAGTGGTGACGGCCATGTGCTCCTCCTGCTATTGCTATGAATACAGGCACCATGCCAACATAATCACCATGCTGGTGCTACTGCTCGCTGTCACGTTTCTGTCATGCTCCACCCACGCGATGGTGCTGCGGCGGCCCTGGACCGTGCAGCACTGGTGCAGGAGCGTTGAGCAGCCGCCATGGCCCTTCGCGTACCAGAAGAGCAGCACGCAGACGCTCGAGTGGAAGGGCCGCGTGAACTCGAATCGGCAGGACGTGCGCCACCAGTGCGCGGTCTTTGGTGTGCAGAGCAAGTGCCACCGCTGCGAGGACATCGCGTGTGGTTCAGATGGCGCAGCGATTGCCACATGTGCCTACCAGCTCCAGGGCGTAAGCTGGAGCCAGCTGCCCAAGAACATTCCCACGGTCACCGACGTCCCGTGGGCAGTCGACGGCGAGCACCGCTACGACTACGGTGGTGGTGCGCGCATGTGCCTCTTCCTGTCCGGCGACGCGTGCATCTCGCCCTTTCAGAGCGACTACAGCGCCTGCGTCGTCCGGTGCTGGGGCTCAAATTCAGGATCGATCCAGGTCGGAGCGCATCCGGAGCGCGGCAACGCCAGCAAACTGCCCCAGGGCGACGCTGAGGCCGCCGACATCTGGAGCTATCTCACCACCTTCTCGGGCGACGGAAAACCCCAGGGACTCGTCAGCACGCTCGCAGGCTCGGGTGAAAAGGGCTTTCTGGACGGACCCTTGCTCTCGGTCAAGTTCAACAACCCGCAGGACGTGGCCGTGGACTCCAAGGGCTTTGTGTACGTGGCCGACACGGACAACCACAGCGTCCGACGGATTGATCCGATCACACAGACGGTCACGACGATCGCGGGCGACGGCACGCAGGGCTTTGAGGACGGCGCTGCGACCAACGGCGCCAGGTTCTCGTTTCCCATAGGCGTCGCGGTCTATGAAGACCAGACAAACGGCGGCCAAGTGACCGTGTTTGTGGCCGACACGGGCAACCACCGCATCCGCAAGATCGTGGACGGCGTCGTCTCGTGCGTGGCCGGGCTCTGCGGCAACGGCATCGAGAGCGCCATCCTCGCGAGATCTCCCGCGCGACCGCACGCGGGGCTGGCGGACGGTGACTCACTCAGTTCGCGCTTCGACACGCCCATGGGCATCGCCGTAGATGGCAACGGTATCGTTTTCGTCGCGGACACGGGCAATCACCTGATCCGCAGGATCGAGCGGGACGGCACGACCAACACGCTCGCGGGCAACGTTGCGCCCAGCGAGGTGGACGTCCCCGGTTGCGTCCCGCCGTGTCTGCGCGGCGTGGCCGGTTTCCGCGACGGAAGCCTCACATACGCGCGCTTCAACAGTCCGCGGGACGTGACCATCGGGCCGCAGTCGACCATAGTCGTAGCGGACGGCCACCGCATCCGCCGGGTCAACTACGACGGCACGACATCCAATTTCGAGACAATCGCGTCGGCCAACCGCGTGGTGACGCTCGCCGGCTCGCAGATGCCAGGCAACGTGGACGGATCCGGGGACGAGGCCACATTCAACTCGCCCGCGGGCGTGACCGTGAGCGCCGACGGCCGCGTCTACGTGGTGAGTCCCGTGACCTGCAAGCTGCGCCAGGTGTCCATAGCTTCGCTAGTCGCGCGTTCTGTGTCCTGTCTCACGACCGCGTCCGAGGTGCTGCTGCCCAGCGGCTGCTCGTCTTACGAGCCACCCGTTGATGAACTCTTCACCAAAGTCTCACCTGCGGCCAACGACATCTACTACAACTACCGAACGAGGGCTACGACGGACCCCATCGACGGCCTCACGCTTCCTGGCCGCAAGATCAAGGACTGTACGGGCACGCCGCCTGTTGACGAGCTCGAGACTGGCGACAAGTCGCTGCCGATCCTGGACAGTGACAACAATGTCGTGACGGCCATCAAGGAGGACGCAGAGGACGGCACGACCATCAAGGTCAGCTGTCCAGCGCTCTGTGTGGCTCAGCAAACGCTCACAAAGGGCAGAGTTTTCGGCACTAAGTTTTACAGCGACGCGTCGGCCATCTGCCTCGCCGCAGTCCATAGTGGTGTGCTGCAGGACGCCGTTGGTGGACTGGTGGTGCTCACGCTCGAGCGTGGTGTGGGCTTCTACGACGACACCATTCGTTTGGGAACCACGACCAACGGGGTTCAGTCTGTCGATCTGCCCAACGTCCACGCGGCTGCGCGCTTGTTCAGCATCAAGACGTACCCGAAGCCGACGATCGAGGTCCAGACGGTGGCCGGAGCACCGTCAGCACTGCTTCGAAGCGGCTGCGGGTTCCAAGATGGCATGCCGCCGCTGGCCGCGCGCTTCAACGGCCCGAGCGGCATCGAGGTCTTCTATCAGCACAGCCTCTCGCGCTCGCAGCTCGTGTTCATCGCCGACAGCAAGAACCACCGGATTCGGCAGATGACGGCCACGTGCGCCAAGATCTGCGAGAACGGCGGTACGTGCGTAGCTCCCGACACGTGCAGCTGCCAGAATGGGTGGACAGGAGACGACTGCTCCATCCCAGTGTGCCAGAGTGTGACCTGTGGGGCTCGCCAGGTCTGCGTGGGGCCAGACGAGTGCGCGTGCATCCCTGGGTACACTGGCGCTAGCTGCACCACGGCCACGTGCGTCCAAACCTGTGCGAATGGCGGATCCTGTTCCGCACCGGACACGTGCACCTGCGACTCTGGCTGGTTCGACACTAACTGCACCACACCCGTGTGTTCGCAGACCTGCGGTAACGGCGGCAACTGCACCGCGCCCGACACGTGCAGCTGTCCGCTTGAGTGGCAGGGATCCGACTGCCGCGTGTCCGTGTGCTCGCAGGTTTGCAAGAACGGCGGGAGCTGCGTCGCCCCAAGCACGTGCCTGTGTGCTGCTGGCTGGAGCGGCCACGACTGCAGCCTGCCCATCTGCGACCAGGGCTTCTTCGTGGCCCATCCGAGCGGCTACGCGAATGCGCTTTGGCGGCCCTTCGCCTTCGAGAACTATGCACCGTGCGACTGGGGCGCCTGGTGCGATGCCACCAACGAGTTCGACTGTCTCTACCGAGCGCCAGTGAGTCCGCTCGTCAACGTGTCCTTCGGGGCCTTAGGTCGCCTCAAGACCGGTCGCGTGATGGACCCAAATGTGGATCCACTCAACGCCGTCGCGATCGCAAAGCACCGCGGCTGCATGCTCGTGGAACTGGACAAGACGGCGCTCACGCACTATCAGTACCTGAGCGAACTCAACAGCTCCAGCGGCTTCTATCGTTTCTCGCCACTCGCTCCGTACGGCTGGAACGCAAGCAGAGCGCCCTGGAGAGGCATTGAGCGTGCTGAATTCGGCTTTCTCCCTCCATTCACGACTGCCAGTGACCGCCAAGTGGCGCTCGTGGAGAAGCGCCGCGTCGTGCAGGGCGTCTACGCCTGTGCGAACGGCGGCAGCTGCGTGGCGCCCGGCGTCTGCGAGTGCGCGAACGGCTGGATCGGCTTCGACTGCCGCACGCCCGTGTGCTCCCAGGGCTACTACACCCCGTCTCAACCAAAGTTCGTCGCGGCCGACCCGCCCGAGTCGGCCCATCCGAGCCAGCCGACTTCGAATCCGACGTACTCGGTTCTGGTCGAGACCATCGCCTACGATGCGCTCACGACCGCCAACGAGACCCGTGGGGACGTGAGATACCTGCCGGACCAGGGCGGCTACGCGTGCTCCGTCCGCAGCCTCACAGCCTGGGAGAAGCCCGCGACCATCGGACCGAACGCGTCGGCAGCGCGGTACTACGACCACCCCAACTATGTCTCGCTCTACATGGACATGACGCTTAGTGCGGACGGCTACTACCACACGCAGTGGCTCGACATGTTCTGGCCGCCGCTCTACAACCTCACGACTCCACCACTAGACAACACGCGCGAGGGCTGGAAGCGCGGCGGCACGTGGTACTACCTGCAAGACCACCAGTGGCAGAAGGGCAAGTGTCTCATCGAGTTCAACCGCACGTGTCCGACTGGCCAACCAGTGGACCTCGTGAGTGGTCAGACCGGCGTGTTCGTGGTGGACACGGACGCGTCATACCGGCCGCAGGTAGTCTACTCGCTCGCCAGGGCCGCACGCCTGGGCTTCTGGAACGCGTCGCTCTTTGGCGGCGAGTGCGTCGACCACGTCGTGCGCGGCTGCTTCAACAACGGCACGTGCGTGGCGCCCGACACGTGCGAATGTACGAGCGGGTGGACGGGATCCGACTGCACGATTCCCATGTGCGAGCAAACGTGTTTGCACAACGGCAACTGCACGCTGCCCAACCGCTGCACGTGCGAGACCGGCTGGACGGGGACCGACTGCTCTGTCCCCATGTGTGCGCAGGACTGCCGGAACGGCGGCAAGTGCGTGGCACCCGACACGTGCGCGTGCAAGACCTGGGCGTCCACGTGGCGCGACGGCCGTGAGAACGGCGGCCAGCCCGTGTTCAAGAAGCCCAACGGGCTTCCGCAGGACACCGGGTACACGGGCTACGACTGCAACACGCCCATCTGCGTCCAGGCCGAGCGCTTCGTCCTCAACACGGACCGATCGTCCAGCGGCTTCCTGTCACTGAGAGGTCACGGGAAGAATGGCAAGCTCGCGTGTAGCACGTACCGCTGTCCGCAGTACGACGAGGAGCTCATCTCAAACGACGGCCACTCGTTCCAGAGTGGCTGCTCGGTCGGCAACCCGCTGGACAACCCCATCGGCGTGCTCACCGACGAGCGCAAGCTGGCCAACCTGCGCGCTTACAATGACGTCTTCAACGTCGACCGCATGTCCGACTCGCACTTGTGCGGGAACCTCGCGTGGCAACAGGGCGACTACACACTCGATCGCTATGCGCGCGTCAACTACGTCAACGTGACCAAGGTCTCGGACGAGCGCTGGGTTTTGGGCACAGCCACGGCCGGCGAGGGCGTCTTCATGTGCTTCCACAAGGGATCGTGCATCGCGCCGGACACGTGCTCGTGCGGTGACGGCTGGCAGGGCATCGACTGCAACGTGCCGCTCTGCCGGTTCCTCCAGGTCAACGGCTCCGTCTCCACCGGCTGCATGAACGACGGCGTGTGCGTGGACAAGGACACGTGTCGGTGTGTCCAGATCGAGTCGACGCTTCACGAGACGTATCCGACAGCCCCACGTGGACTCACGGGATTCTTTGGCTCGGACTGCGCGCTGCCCGTGTGCATCCAGGGCGTCTTCGATCCGCTCTGCCAGGAGCCCAGCTCGGCCGGCGTCGACGGCTGCTTCCGGTGCAAGAACGGCGGCAAATGCGTGGCCCCGGACGTGTGCGAGTGCGCGAGCGGCTGGTCCGGATTCGACTGCGGGACGCCCATCTGCGTCGTCACGAGCGTCAACAGCACCCTTCGCGAGCAGCTCTTCACAGTGGACGACCAGAAAGTACTGGCCTTCCAGGCGGACCCGTGCGGCACGAACGGCGGACGCTGGGGCAAAGAAACCTTCAACGGAGCGCTTGTGGGCCAGGGCAACTGCACTTTACCAGCGCTCTGCACGTGCCTCTGTCGGCAAAAGTACGACAAGGAGCTGTGCGCGGAGACGGGCGAGTTCTGCGAGAAGCCGTGGAAGGATCCGCTCCACCGGTCCATTCCGCCTGGTTTCGTCTACGGCACGAGGGACTGCGTCGACGGCTTTCAGGGCATTGAGGACGCCCAGGGCCGCTTTCAGAGCTGCCACTTGCAGATCTACGTGCCCACGACGTTCCGAAGGTACACCGTGTCCATCGTGGCCATCCTCTCGGTCCTGAGTGTCTTCTTCCTCATCGGCTGGTCGATTCTGCGCCAGCGCCTGCGCCGCCGCATGCTGCTCGCCAAGGCCGAGCGCCGCCGCTCGCGCAAAAACTCGGAGGAGAACCCGACGAAAGCCAAGACGGGGGCCTTTGCGCACACGAAGAAAGCCTGAGGACCTGGGAAGACTTGAGATGGAAGGGGGTTAGCGCCCCGCGAACAATGGCAAAATGGTCGAGTGCTGTATTAGGAATAGAATATGAATCTCTCTCTTGTGTGTGTGTGGAATAATAAAACCATCTACGACACGAGCATCTGGATGGGGATCTGCGTTGAAGTGGCACCAGGCGGTGGCTGTGGCGCTTGTGCATTCCCATCACCTGCAGAAGACGGGGATTCGGCTCGTGGCGGCAGCTCTGCTATTCTCCCGCTCACGGCGTTCGCAGCGATGGCTTGACGCAGGTACTCGTCCCGTCTCGCCTGCGACTCACTGGCCATCAACTCTGTCAGCGTCTCTGGTCCGGACTCACCAACATTGTCGGACAAGCCTATTTGAGGCGCAACGACGCTCCTGTCCACGGGGGCGTCGTGAAGTCGCACAGCCGCCATGAACGCCTCTTCCAAGCAGTTGAGCGGCGCAGGAATGCTAAACTCGCGTCGGTACTCGTCCTCCTCGTAGCGAGCCTGCGACGCACCGTCATGCTGCAGAACCGCAGCGCAGATGGTCTGAACCTTGCACTCCAGCACCGCCAGCGACGGGAATTCCTCCACGATCTGGTCGAACCACGCGCCCATGCTCGCCTCCGAGTCGAACATATGTCTGTACAGCGGTTTGAAGTTCGCCGAGCCCTCTAAGAAGACGAGGCGGATGTGCTGTGAGCGCGCCTCACGATGGAACGGCAGCTTGCGGTCCAGTAGGATCTTCTCCCAGTTCGAGATGCCGTACCGCGCCATGCCGTCGAAGATCGCGAGGTCGTGGATCCACGGACACCACCACACGGGCATGTCGTGCACGAGCTCCTCGTTGCCGGAGCGCAAATGCGCGATGAGCTCCGGAAACCTGTTCGACAGGATCTCCTGGACATCCATCAGCAGCTGCGAGCGACGCAGCGCCACCCACGCGTGGTGCTTCGCCTTGAGACCGTGCGCCAAGACGCCTTCGTGCGCGTCAATATACTCGATGCCGATGAGATCTGCCAATGCCACAGCACGCTGGTCGGAAGCCAGCGGATCCGCCTTCATGTTCGCCACTTCGATGCACTTTGGTAGGAACTTGTTTTCGTAGAACTGGCGCGCGAGCGCCGCCGTCTTGTTCAGCTTGCCCCACTTTACGATGTTCATCCACGAGAGGCTGTCGGCCTGCCAGGCAAACGGTCGGATCGCATTCTCCGCGTCAAAAGTCGCAGGATCAGCAGCTGAGACGGAGCTTTTCGCCTGGATTCGCGGCGCGCCGTAGAGTCCGATCAGGTACGAAAACGTGCGGCGCTCCTCCTTCGTCCAGTCTCTCGGCTTGACCTTCTGGCCAATCGCAGCCTCAGGCATCTCGGTCGAGTTCTTGATCACCGTCAGCTGGCGCAGCACGTCCACCTGAGCCAACTGCACGGCCTTGAGCTCCACGCGACGCAGCGCAGCGACGCGCTGCTTCTTGTCCAGCGTCGCCTGGCGCTGCTGCTCGACGCTCACGCGCTCCTTCTTGTACATCTCGAGCTCCTTCTGTTTCTTGATCTCGTCTGCGGACAGCAGCCAGAAGAGCAGACGGTTCATCGCCTGCACCTCTGGCTGCTTGAACTTCTTCTCTGACGCCGCCGACTGGCTTCCGCTGTTGCTGCTGCCGCCATTCTCGTCTTCTTTCTTCACTACAGTTGTGTCTTTCGTAGCGCTGCTGCTGCTGCCGTTGGTGCTCGATCCAGACTGACTTTTCGTGTCCGCGTCCTCCGCGTCGTCGCCGTTGACGGTGCTGTTGTCGTCGTCGTCCGAGTCGCCCTCACTCATCGTCACGTCCTCACTCTTGTCCTTCTTTTCGGTTTTCTCGGGCTTCGCATCGGTAGATTCAGTAGTCGACACCTCTGTCCCATTGGCTCCCTCCACAGGCTGCTTCTCATCCGCAGCACTTGTGACCTTCGCCTCCTTGGCTTCCGCTTCCTCGGCTTCCTTCTCCAGTTTTGCAAATCGCAGACGCGGGTCGCTCAAGATCTGCGCACAGCGGCCGTAGCCATGAAGAAAGACGCCGACGAGCAAGTGGCGATCCGCCTCCTGATCCCACCACGGAGTGATCTGCGTCCACGACGGACGCTCGCCAATGTCCACGAGATCCAGCACTGCGATGATCTTGGACGCACCGTGGTACGTGACTCGCTCGTCGACCTCAACTGCTGTGGAGGACGGCGGCGGCGGTGGCTTCGTATCAGCATCTGCTTCACCATCGCCCTCCATTGGCTGGTCGTACTGGGCGTAGTACTCAGCGTCCAGCTTATCACAAGCAGCGCCAACAAGACGCTGGAGACGCACCAGCATGTCCAGACGGATCAACACACGACGCGCGCCGCCCTGTTTCAGCTTCAAAACGAAATCCTCGTCCTTTAGCACCGGCGCGATCTCTTCTTCGTTCACGAGCCCTTCTTTCTGCGCATACAGCGACGCACGCACGATCGACTTGATGAACATCGAGTCGTCCTTCGACGTCGATGTCAGCGATTCCACAGACGACAGCCCCAAGACGTAGATGAACTCGCGCGCAAACTGCTCGACTTCTTCGACCGTGCGGCTGCCGCCGCTCTGGCTGCGGATGATCTCCCAGCGGCCAAAGCCAAAGTGCATGAGCGCGCGCTGCAGGCGATCACGACCGTTGAGTGTCCAGTCGCGCGGCTCTTTCTTCTCCTCCGCGCGCTCTTTTTCCTCCTTCTCGCGCTCCTTCTCCTTGCGCTCAGCCTCCTTCTCCTTCTTGTCAAACTCGTCTTCTTCGTCCCCATCGGAGTCAAACATCCCAGCGGTTCCGAAGCGATTCACCCGCGTGCGCTTGCGCTGCAGCGGCATGCCGTCCGCCTCTGCCGGGTCGGGTTCAGTCAGACCCACGGCTTTCTTCCAAAAGTCCGGGTCGTCAATGTCGATGTCGTCCGAAGTCGTCGCAGACACGAAACTCGCCTTAGAGAACGACGACTTTGCCTGCTGCTCGTACTGCACGACCTGCGACGATCGCTGTAGGATCTGATCAATGTCCGCGGCGCAGAACTGCTCTCCCGCCGTGTCGTCGTCGCGAAAGACGTCGTACGCGCCGCGCTTCAGCAGCTCGTCGATCTCCTTTGACTCCTCGGCCTTGGACGTTTTCTTCTTCCCGTCCTTCGCGTCTTCGTTCTCGCGACGCATGTGAGTGAGAACGGCCTTGTCCAGTCCGAGCTTCAGCGACGCCTTGTGGAACATGTGCATCTCGTACGTCTTGCGCGTGATCAACCGATAGATCTTCACAGAGTGCGTCTGGCCGATACGGTGAGCACGAGCCTGGGCTTGCAGATCGTTCTGCGGATTCCAGTCGCTGTCAAAGATGATCACAGTGTCTGCAGCCGTCAGGTTCAGCCCCAGACCGCCAGCTTTCGTCGACAGCAGCATCACGAATCGGTTGTACTCGGGCTTGACGAAGCGATCCACAGCAGCTTGACGATCGTTACCGCGAATGTTGCCGTCCAGGCGTTCGTGCAGATAGCCCATGTACCGCACGTAGTCCTCGATGATGTCGAGCACGCGCACCATCTGACTGAAGATGAGCACCTTGTGACCACCGTCCTTGAGTCGCGGCAGCAGCTTGTCCAGCAACACCATCTTGCCGCAGCACTTGACCATCATATCATGACGCTGGGCCTCCGTTACCAGCCCTTCGCTGAGAATGTCTTCCACGCCGTTGTTCAGGTACGGGTGGTTGCAGCATTTCCGGAGCTCCATCATCACGTTCATGAGGTTTGGCACATTGTGCGGGTTCCCGCCGCGGTTCAGGAACGTCGTATTCTTCTCGTAGATCGCGCGGTACCACTGCTTCTGCACGGGCGTGAGCTCTACTTCGATGATCGTCTCTTCCTTCGGCGGCAGCGACTTCTCCACGTCTTCCTTCACGCGACGCAGCAGGTACGGCTTGAGCATCTTGTGCAGATCTGCGACCTGCTGCGCTTCATGCAGATCACCAAACTTCTCTAGGAAATCACTGACACTGGGGAACGATTTCCCGTCCAGGAAGTTCAGCAACGCCCAGAGTTCCTCCGTTTTGTTCTGCAACGGCGTGCCTGTGAGCAACACGCAGTGGTCGCGGCGCAGCGAGCGCATCTGCTCCACCAAGCGTGACGCCTGGTTCTTCAGTCGATGCGCCTCGTCCACCACGAGACAGCGCCACTTGATCTTCGCGAGGATGCTGATGTCCTTGATCGCGACCTCGTACGTCGTGACCAGGATGTTGAACTTGAACGGTTTCTTCTTGTCGGGCTTGTTGTTTGCGTCCAGGTAATAGAACTCGTACTCGCGGATAATCTCGCGCGCGTCACCGTTACCGTGGTACACGATGCAGTTCATCGTCGTCCACGTCTCGCACTCGTTCTGCCACTGCGCGATGAGCGACAGTGGTGCCACGATCAGGAACGGGCCGCGCGACAGGATGTTGTCGCTGAAACGCAGTCGGTCCAGGAACGCCAGCGTCTGGATCGTCTTGCCCAGCCCCATCTCGTCGGCCAAGATGCTCGGACGCTCGTTGTACCAGTTCCAGATAAGCCAGTTGAGCCCTTCGAGCTGATACGCGCGCAGCTTGAGCGTCTGGTCTTCGCCAAACAGTGGGGACTCGTCGAGTTTTCGGTACTCGCGCAGCGTCGGCCGCGGCAGCGGCTCCCAGGACTCCTTCGGTGGTACGACCTTATACTTGTTGTACCTCTCGATGGCCACGTCATCCTTCAAGTCACACGCGCGCTCCCAGGTGGCGTCCGTGTACGGTAGGATGCGCCACTTGACAAGATACCGAACGCCGTCGTCCACCGGCGCGTCTGGGAACGCAGGGTCGGCTGGGATCGACGTCTCTGTGCGGTCTGCGAGCACGCGATGCACTTCGAGGTACTCGGGGTTGAAATACTCCATCTCGCTCTCCTCCGCACCTTCTTCAAAGGGCTTCTGCTGGTGGTGGTGATGGTGCTCCTTCTCGTGGAAGCGCTTGATGCGCTGCTTGTTGTTAAACGCGTCGATCTCCAGCAGCACCTCTAGCGACTCCCACGAGCAGTGCAGGTACGAGAAGCCCTTCCACTTGATAAAGTACTCGGTGATGACGGTCGTGACAGTCCGTGGCGCAAAGATGCTCGCGACCGCCGAGTCCGGCGCGGGACCGGTTGGCGCTGGCTCGACGAGCTCGCGCTTGCGTACCCCCATGATCTTCTCAATGACCATCGAGGGTGCGACCGTTATCTCCTGCTTGGGTTTCTTCTTGGGATCGATCTCGAACTCGGCCTCATCCGACTCGCTCCCGCCGCTTCTGTTGTGATCGTTATCGTCGCGTCGACGCTTCTTGCCGCGATGATGCTTCTTGGATCGGCTCTCGTCACCAGACTCGCCTGCGGAACTGAGATCCTCGTCGGAGTTCGGGATGTGGTACGATTTCTTCTTCTTGTTCGACTCACGGTGGCTGCGGCGGCGGTCGTGCTCGTCGTCGTCGTTTGCTGCTGCGCCGCTGCTGTCATCATGCTTGTGCTTCTTCTTCTCTTTCGATGACGACGAGCTCTTCTTCTTACTGCTGCTGCTGGACTTGGACTTGCGCGGTAAGTGACACGCCTCACACTCGGTCGCCTCACGATCCAGGTTCTCATGCGCGCACTGCTTGCACGTCCACTTGCGCTTGGGCTTTGATGCAGCGGCCGGTGACGGCGCGCTTCCATTCGCTGAGCTAATGCCCGCACCACTGCTGACCTTCGGCGTGCTGCTCGCCTTGCTGCTGCTGCTCTTCTTCTCGTCCTTGGGCGGCTTGACAGACTTCGCCTTCTCCTTCGCGCCATCGTCGACACTCACGCCCGCGGCCGCCGCGAGCTTGCGCTTGCGCTCCTTCTTCGCGAGGCGGTTCGCAAGCTTCGTGTTGAGCGCCTTCATCTTCGTGAAGTCGTCGCCCGGCGACTCGCAGAGCGGGCAAATATAACTGTCGATCGCCTCGAGCTCGTCCTGCGTGAGGATGAGCCCGCAGCACGCCGGGTGCACCCAGCTGTTGCAGCCGCCCGTGCCGCGGATGCACTCGATCATGATGCCTGCGCATGAAAGTCACATACGTACACATACGGTTAGTACACATAAATCCGCATCTCACACACTCACACACACACGCGAACGCATGAGCGAAGGTGACGCACCACTGTCGACCTGCTTGCAGACGCAGTACTGCACGTCGGCCTCCCCATCCGCCATTCTTCGCACTCAAAGCGATCTCTCGTCGTCTCTCCCCCTCAAACGCGCTTGTGTCTCTGGGCCGCTTCTTCCAGCGCCGCCCCCCACACACACAGCACACACGCCTTCCATTGAGTTTCGCATCGAGCGAGCGTAACCCACCAAAAAGCCGTCCGAGAAATCCGTGTAACCCATCAAACGTAACCGTACCCTCATTTGTGTGTGCCATCGTCAGCGGTACACTGTACCGTATCTGGATTCTTCTGCTTCTGTAGAGAGAGATGATCTCAAAATGTGCGTCCTTGTACAGAGATGCGTGGTACCACAGCACGAAAAAGCCCAAATCAGCACAGCATGCCGACGCGAGTGGCGCCGCTCGTGTGCGTCGACGTCGTGTGCCGCGCGCGCCATGCGATCGCGCCGCTCAAGCACGTGGCGGAGCTCATCGACGCGTTCGTGGACGTCTCGTCGCAGTGGACGATCATGAAGGCCGCGCGCTTCGGCTTCATCCACCTGCTCGCGCGGCTCGCCGAGAAGGAAGCGCTCGGCAGCGACGCGTACCTCTCGGAGGAAGTGAACATCGACGAAGCCATGGGGAAAGCAGCCAAGTACGGTCACTTGCACGCGGTTGAGTGGCTCAATAGCTACCGGCCACAGGAGAAGGTCTCGGTGTTTGTGATGATCACTGCCGCGGAGTTTGGGCAGCTCGAGATCGTCAAGTGGCTTCATGAAAATCGAGCCGAAGGCTGCACGGCCGCCGCGATGGACCGCGCGGCGATCAACGGACACCTGCATGTTGTCCAGTGGCTACATGAGAACCGATCAGAAGGCTGCAACAGCGATGCAATGACGGGTGCTGCGGAGAACGGCCATATCGATGTGGTCAACTGGCTGCATGACAACAGAACCGAAGGCTGCACCGTGCATGCAATGGATCGAGCGGCGGCGAATGGCCACCTCCATGTTGTTCAGTGGCTCCACGAGAACCGTGCTGAAGGTTGCACGAAGCGAGCGCTCGACCTTGCGGCCAAAAACGGCCACCTCTACGTCGTCGAGTGGCTCGATGCGAATCGCAGTGAAGGCTGCACGCTTGCCGCCATGAATGGCGCCGCTTCGAATGGACACCTCGCTGTCGTGGAATGGCTGCATCGCCACCGCACGGAAGGATGCTCGAGCGTGGGTATCCGCCACGCTGCAGGCAACGGTCACTTGAACGTCCTTGAGTGGCTCCACAAGCACTACGACTTCGTGTTTGCGCAGCCGCACGTCAACTTCATGGACGAGGCGGCGTCTCGCGGCCAGCTCGAGGTCGTGAAATGGCTGCACGAGCATTGTCTGGAAGGCTGTACGTGCGCAGCGATGGACGGTGCAGCAGCCCGCGGTCATTTGCAGGTCGTCCAGTGGCTCCACGCGAATCGCAGCGAAGGGAGCACAACGAAGGCGATCGACCTGGCCGCCTGCAACGGCCACTTGGAGATCGTCCAGTGGCTCCATAGCCACACGATCCAGGCGTGCACGACCGACGCGATGGACCTCGCAGCGAAAGGCGGGTACCTAGAAGTGGTGCACTTCCTCCACGCGAATCGCTTCGAGGGCTGCACGAGTCGCGCGATGGACCACGCAGCGGAGAATGGCCACTTGGCTGTCATCCGGTGGCTGCACACGCACCGCAGCGAGGGCTGCACGACAGACGCAATGGACGCCGCTGCACGCAACGGGAACATCTATTTGCTCGAGTTCCTGCACGCGCACCGCACGGAGGGCTGCACGTCGCGCGCGATCACGCGGGCGGCGTACACGGGCCAGCTGGCGAGCGTCCAGTGGCTGCTGGCGCACCGCCCCATCCAGTTCGACCAGCCGCCAGTGCTGGAAGAGGCCATGGAGGCGGCCAGAAGAGGACGGGCCGAGCACGTGCAGACGTGGCTGCGGAGACACGTGGCGCGTCGCGAGAGCGCTGGTGCTGCCAGGTGAAGAGCTTGTTTACCGTATGAAGATCTTCTTATTCGTTCATAATGTGCGTGTTTGTATAATATCATACATTTCGTGCTGCTAGAACTCAAAGACGACTGACTGCTGGCCATCCTTGGTGGATGTATCTACTACCGGTGTCGGTGGTGGCGCTGTCGATGGCGCCTCGAGGGTCTCTAGCGTAGGCGACGTGGGCTTCGTAGTCGATGTCGGAGCTGTAGGTGCCATTGTCACGCCGACGGCATTGGGTGCCGGTGTGGTCATGACCATGTACTCCTCCTGCGAGAGCGACTCGGTTGACTGGCGCTCGAGCAGTTGCGACGACGGCTTCTGCGGCTCCAAGTGCAGGCTGTCGATGCTGCTGCTGACACCGCCACCGTGCTCCCGCTTGGAGTTGTATTGGTCGATACTGTGGTGGTCCTGGTGACCGTTGCCGAGCGCACTGACCGCCGCGGCGAGGCGCTCGAGCTCTTCGTTGTCGTCGTGGTCGTCGTCCATGAGGCCGCTGAGCTCGAGTTCGAAGCGCACGAGGTCGCACACGCAAAAGATAATGGCGATCTGCAGTGCCGGGCCGCGCTTGAACGTCATGTCCTTGTCCCAGATGAGGAAGAGCAGCGAGTAGATCCACGTGAAGATCTTGCAGCGGCGCAGGTTGCGGTCAAAGTTGGCCGGCGCCGGCCCAAAGCGCGCGGAGAACCGGTGCGCGTACACGATGAAGGCGCTGAGCAGCGCCGGGCTCCACGACATGGTGTAGAGCGTCTGCAGCTCCTGCTCGTCGCGCCGCGACTCATCGGGACACTCGAAGAACGAGATGCCGAGCGACATGGAGAGGTAGAGCTCCAGGCCCGAGACCACGAACTCCTTGATCGAGAGCTGCTCGAACGTCTCCTTGTCGAGCTTCATGCTTGTGTATTAATTGTAGTAGAATGGCGACTGCTTCAGTGTGGTATTCAGTTTCGATCGTACTTAATCGGGTATGAGCGCACGAACAAGAGTTCAGATCGACATGGAAAGAGCTGCTCGGAGATACAAGATGTGTGGTGGCTGCGCTCGTCCATGCGAGTGGCCGAGAGCGCATGGCGTGTCTGTCTGCAACACATCGCACCCATGGCACAGTATCGCGAAGCACAAGGGCATTCAATGCGACGTGGTAACAGCAAGTGACGACGCCATGTGAAAAGTGTCAGCGTGGCATTCATTTGGAATTATTATCGAGTTGGTGGTTGTGACAGAACGCCGCACGAGTCATGAGCGTAGACCACCGTGCCTTTGGACACTGTAGCGTACGCGCACGCACACAAAGTCCGCGTTGTGTCAGCACCCACAGCTGCTGCTTCAGCGCAACTGGTGTCTAGTGCTCAGCGGCCGTCGCGGCGCTCTTGACCTCGGCGTACGCCCACTTGATCCACGGCATGAGCGCTTCGAGGTCCTTGGTCTCGACAGTGGCGCCGCACCAGATGCGGATGCCCGGCGGTGCGTCGCGGTACGAGTTGATGTCCCACGCCACGTTTTCGCGCTCGAGCAGCTTGGTGAGCTGCTTCACCTCGTCCTTGCTCAAATCCGGGAACGTGAGGCACACGGACGTGTTGGAGCGCACGTCCTTGCTGGCCGCCAAAAACTTGATCCAGCGCGCGTTGTCGGCCACAAAGTCCTCGAGCACCTTGAGGTTGCGCTGCGAGATCTCCATGAGCCCGTCCACACCACCAACGCTCTCGGCCCAGCGCAGCGCGTCCACGTAGTCCTCGACGCAGAGCATGGACGGCGTGTTGATCGTGCTGCCCTCGAAGATGCCGCTCATGAGCTTGCCCGTCTTCTTGTTGGTCATGCGGAAGATCTTGGGGATCGGACGGCCCTCGGGCACGAACGACTCGAGGCGCTCGACGGCCCGTGGGCTCAGGATGATCACGCCGTGGCCGCCCTCGCCGCCCAGCACCTTCTGCCAGCTGAACGTGCACACGTCAATCTTCTTCCAGGGGATGTCCATGGCGAAGGCCGCGGACGTCGCATCGTTGAACGTCAGGCCCTTGCGGTCGTCGCGGATCCAGTCGCCGTTCGGCACCTTCACACCGCTCGTCGTGCCGTTCCACGTGAAGAGCACGTCGTGGTCAAAGTTCGCCTTGGAGAGGTCCGGGAGCTCGCCGAAGGGTGCGCTGATCTCCGTCACGTCCTTGAGACAGAGCTCCGTGGTCGCGTCCTTGAACCACTGCTGGCCGAACGTCTCCCAGAAACAGATGTCCACGGGCCGCTCGCCCAGCATGCTCCACATGGCCATCTCGAACGCGCCCGTGTCGGACGCTGGCACAATCCCCAAATGGTAGTCCGCTGGCAGCTTAAGCACCTGCTTGGAGCGCGTGATCGCCTCCTCCAGCAAGCCCTTGCCGAGCACCGAGCGGTGGCTGCGACCCAACACGATGTCTGAGAGCTTGGCGAGCGAGTACCCGGGGCGCTTCTTGCACGGACCCGAGCCAAAGTTGGGCGACAACGGCTTCTGCGCAGGCTTCTTGTTGCGGATCACAACCTTGACGCCGTCCGCGCCGATGAGGTCTGCGTCCTCAGCGGCCACACCCGCCGTAAGACCCGCGTCGTCCTTGGGCTTGAGGAACTTCTCCCACACGCGGCCCGAGCCCGACGTGTTCAGCTCCAGCAAGTTCACGCGGCGCACGTTCGAGACCTGGCTTAGCGCTTCAAGCTCGTCCATGACGCAGTCCGGGATGGCCTCATCCACGTTGAGGACACCGACCGCCTTGGCGCCCGTCTGCTCGCGCGCGAGCCCGAAGCAGCCGATGTTGATCTGGTTCTTGGCGAGGACCGACGTGACCGAGTGCAGCACGCCCGGCTCGTCCTTGTTGAGGAACATGAGCATCGAGCCGCTCGGGATGGCGTCCATCGTGAGGTCGTCGAAGGCTACGAGGCGCAGCTGGTTCTTGCCGAAGACCGTGCCGGTGATGCGGCGCGACTTGCCGTTCTCCTTCTCAAAGACAACGGTCAGCAAGTTCGAGAAGCTGCTCTTGCTCACCTCCTCGTGCTTGTGCTCGACACACTGGATGCCCATGACCTCGCCGATCTGCTTGGCGTTCGTGAACGTCACCTCTTCCTCCAGCATGTGCGAGAGCATGCCCTTGAGCACGCCGCTCACTAGCTGACCTGAGAGGTCCGCAGACGTCACGTGGCGCCCTTCCGAGATCACAAGCACGCGCGAGAGGCGGCTGTCGTCCAGCAGCTGCGCCTGCAGGCTGCCGAGCTTCTCGGCCAGCGAGAGGAATGGCAGGTGCTCCTCGCGCCGGCCAAAGTCGATGTTGGGCGCGTTCACGACGCCCGAGAACGACTTGCCCGAGAGCGCGTCGTTCACCTTGTACGCCAGATCGCGCGCGACCTTTTGCTGCGCGTCCGCGGTCAGCGCGCCGATGTGCGGCGTCACGATCACGCTCGGATGCGCCAGCAGCGAGTTCCAGACCTGCGACGGCGGCGACGGCGGCAGGATGTCGAAGGCCACGCCGGCCACCTTCTTGCTCTTGAGCGCCGCGTACAGCGCCGCGTGGTCGATAAGCCCCGCGCGCGCACCGTTCACGATCCTGACGCCGTCCTTGCAGAGCGCGAGGCGCTCGGCGTTCACGAGCTGCTTCGTGTTGGCGTTCAGCGGCACGTGCAGCGAGATGTAGTCGCTGCGCGAGAAGAGCTCCGCGAGCGACACGGACTCCACGCCGTGCGCCTTGGCGCTTGCGCTCGAGAGGATCGGGTCATATCCAATGACATTCATGCCGAACGCGTTGCAGCGCGTGGCGACTTCGCGGCCGATGCGGCCCAGGCCGATGACGCCCAGCGTCTTGCCGTGGATCTCCGACACGCGCGTGGTGGCCTCTCCGCCTTCAACACCCGCCTCCGCCAAGCGCGAGACGGACGAGATGAGCCCGACCGTGAGCTCGGCGGCCGAGATCGTGTTTCCGAACGGCGTGTTCATCACGAGCACGCCCTGCTTGGTGGCGCTCACGATGTCGATGTTGTCGACGCCCGTGCCGGCGCGACCGATGAGCTGCAGCTGCGTGGCGGCCTCGAGCACGGTGCGGTCCACCTTGCTGCCGGAGCGCGCGATGAGCACCTCGTAGTGCGGGATCTGCGCCAGCAGCTCGGCGTGGTCCAGCGCCTTGGGCACCGTCGTGACGTCGTGGCCGGCGTTGCGCAGCAGCTCCGGGCAGATCGGGTCAATCGGGTCGCTGCAAAGGATGCGGGCCATGGCGACGGACGGGCGCGCGTGGAAGCGGCGGGCGGAAGCAAAGAACGACGGCTGCTTGAGCGCGAGGCGCGCGCTGGAGAATACGTTGCGCCGCAGCATCGGGAGGGGAGCGAGCGAAGTCGAAGTGGAGCCCGTCGCGCCTGGTGCTGTTTGTGGAAACCTCGTGAAAATCCCGTGGTACACACGATCTGAGGTGATGGTGGCTCCCAAAACAAAATATGACGCATACCCAAAATAGATGAAATTAGGCTCACCATCACGACTGAAGGAGTCGAGATGATGTGGTGTGTACCACGGGATTCTTCTGGGCCAGATTGTGGACCGATCAGTTGTGGGACGCTCTACAATGCCGGTGCTTACGAACAATGAAACATAACTGTCACGGAACGGCTCTAACGCTAATGTTGTTATGTTCATGCTTAAGTTTGTATCAATTTACAATCGATATTTACCGGTATCAACGCGGGAAAACTACCGGACAACCTCGCTGAGGGTGGACCATGAATTGCATAATTATGGCTCAGCGAGCATGTGCAATGATGGACACCGCGAAACGCGAAAGACCATTCTGACAACGCAACGTCTGCACATATGTAAGCTCCAAGCTACAGCATCGACTTCGTATTCCACTCAAGACTCGCTCGTATAAGCGCCCACAAGCAGCAGCTTGCGGCACCATCGTCTGTATTGTATCCAAGTAAGTCAAACACATCGTGTTCAAGTGCAAGTTGCTGGTGCGCTTGTTTGCGGTCATCGTTGGAAATCAAAGCACCGTGCGACATCCAAAGCCAGCGCGAAGAAGAGCAGAGTCGTCCGCGTTACGTGGCCATACCGTATCCCTTTTTTCGCGCGCGCAGGACCCACTCTCTGGCACGACGCCGGCGCAAACGATTCTCCGATCGTCTTATTCTTCCACCCTTGTGGGTGCAAGCAAGCAACATCTTTACAACCTGGACAACAACAAACAAGCAACTTGGTAATCACACGCACAAGCTAGACGGCCCTGCAACAATCTGCAACAACAGCAAACAACAAGCAAACGAGCAACACATTGATGGGCGCACAGATAAGTAGAGACACGGAGCGCACAAGAAGCTGGCGCACGCCGCCGTCCGCCTCCCTCTGCGCACAATGGAAATTTTGCGCGCGCGCACGTACGTTTGATTGTGCAGACCACCATGTGTTCAGTCCTTTGCGCACGTGTGTGTACGGCGCTCTGCCGGATCTCTTTCTTTTTCGTCACGCCCTTGTTGCTTTGTGCGCGCGTTGCAACAGCAAGGAATACATGACAAAGTTGCAAAGGCGCAGTTGAGATGATGTTTGACTTGCACTTACAAAAGTCAAATACAGGTGCTGCTGGTAGTGGTGGACCATGAGCCCATGAGCCTTTCGTCTTTCGTCATCTCTTCATGGTGAATACATACCTACAAGGCCCACTCTCTCACGAGGCCCACTCTCACTGAGAGCAGCAAAACAAAACAAGTCCATTTTCACTCGTGCCGCGTGCGCGCAGTAAACGAAAAAAAGGAAGTAATGTGAGTAACACCAAGATGTTATTGTGCCTTTCATCCATTCTGACTTGCAATAAATCAACCAGTGCTGCACATCGTTTTATTATTTCTATTCAATCGTAATGAGCTCGTCGCATGTTGTTTTATCATCGTCGAATAAGCTAAACGTTGGTTAGGATGGGGAATTAGCTTATCTATCGTTGGAATGGCGCTTTTGCTACCGCTATTCCCACGCTAAAACCCAATTGAGTTCATGCTTAATTTCATCTTTATTCAAGGCTAAATGAACGAATTAGTCGTACTTTGAGTATAAATCAGCGAATAAGGACTTGATTTCGACAAAATAAGGGAAGAGCACAATATTATTTCACATGTACTTGTTTATTTTTTAGAACAAAAGCTCAATTGTAGAACCCCCTCTCTTTAGTGTCATCTGTTTTGTGACCAATTGGACCTGCCATCTCCAGCGAACAAGCGCACGATCATCACGATCATCACGATCATCACAACGACGACGCCTAGCGAGTTACAAAGCTGCACACCCGCTTTTTGTCCGCACCCTCGAGTACGGTTCTCGCCATGAATGCAGCGCCGACTCCTTTCGCGCTGCTCTCACGCACGCACGCCATCTCTTGATAGGCGAGCAAAGAGTCTGCCAATGTCTACCTGGTCTTAAGGACACAAACACTTCTCGGATTATGGACACGCCAAAAACACGCCAATGACACGCTGACGGATGGGCATTCACTATACAAACTTTAAGCTTACGAGCGTAACGTTCGATTGATTGTTTGTTGCTCAATTCACAAGCTTTTTCGAGCTTTATTGAGCTTTATCGAGCCGGAGGATGGACCGTGCTTGGGATGGATGTTCCCCCCTTGCTCGCTCACTCTGCACATCTCAAGTCGCTCGAAAAAGTGCAGCAAGTAATTCAGAGACTGTGGGACGGCGCGACGCGCTCTCTAGTGCGGTGGCTCAACGAAGGAGAGCTGGCGCAAAGAGCTGCCTTCACGAAAAGGGCCAGTGCTCACGTGAGAGAGCTGGTCTCACTCTCGTGCGCGAGTGAGAAAACGACTTGTCGTTCCGCCCTGTGGCGCTCGTTGTATTGCGTGCGTGCGGCGGCGGGTGAGCCAGCAACCAGCCGGTGGCGTCGCTCTCCTCTCCTCATTCGAGAATTTCGTTCGGCCCACCACAGTGCGTCGCCCGATCTGCTCCTCTCATCTTTCTCCGTGAAAGTGAGATCATAGTCTGCTCCGCAGCTATACACGCGCCTTAGCTCCAGCTCCAGCACCCCCCACGACCCTCAGCGGCGTACTTCCCCCCAACAGCTCTCTCTCTCGACCAGCAAGCAACACCTCGCTGAGCCAGACACACCTGTTACTGAGAACTGCTTCCCCTCGCCTTCATCCAGCGAGCCCAGCGTTCTTCTTCCCAGCTTCTTCATTTGTCTTTCTCACTGCGTGATCCCGCTCTCTATCATCTCTCGATTTCTCCATCCCGTATCTCCCTTTTCAAGTGACGCTCCTCGTTGCCGACCAGCAACCGACTCCCAGCCAGGCTTCATGTCCTCAAGCTCGCCACTGCCTCAGCTCACCACCCCCGGAGGCCCCAGCTCCTCCTTCACGTCGCCCGACTCGCAGCACTACCGCTCCCCGCAGGCCAACCCAGACCCGCTCCGCCTGCGAAGCCTCTCGAGCTTCCACCTCAGCGAGGACTCTTCCAAGCTGCTCACGCGCCACCTTAAGGGCATGGCCTCGTACCAGCAGCAACAGTACGACTCGAGCGACGACGAGAACCGTGACTCGAACGTCGGCCCCTTCTCGCCCGTGAGTGGCGACGACTACGCCAAGCACCAGGGATCGAACCCGCACAGCCCGTCGGCCAGCGCGACGTCGGGCATCGCGGCGATGAGCCTGAGCTTCATCATCAACAACGACGACAGCGACCAGCACATGGACGACGACGAGGACGACGACGACGAGGAAGAAGACGCCGACTCGAACTTTTCGGACGAAGAAATGAAGGAGTCGCTCGACGACAGCAGCAGCCCGCCCAGCAGCGGCGGCTTCGACGTCAACACAATGCTCAACACGGTCTGCGCCAAGCAGGACTGCTACCGCACGATCCGCGGGCCAAGCGGCTCGTTCTGCAAGTACCACAAGCAGAGCCGCTTCTGCCGCATGGAGGGCTGCTCCAAGAGCGCCAAGACCGGCGGTTTCTGCATCTCGCACGGCGGCGGCAAGCGCTGCTCGCACCCGGACTGCACCAAGAGCGCCAAGCAGGGCGGGCTCTGCATCTCGCACGGCGGTGGCAAGCGCTGCAGCGAGGGCGGCTGCACCAAGTCGGCGCTCGTGGGCGGCTTCTGCTCGGCGCACGGCGGCGGCCGCAAGTGCAAGACGCCCGAGTGCACCAAGACGGCGCTGCTCGGCGGCTCGTGCATCGCACACGGTGGCGGCAAGCGCTGCCAGGTGGACGGCTGCTCCAAGAGCGCGGTGGGCGGCTCACTCTGCGTCTCCCACGGCGGCGGCAAGCGCTGCCAGGCCGACGGCTGCAACAAGGGCGCGGTGCGCAACGGTGTCTGCATCCGCCACGGCGCCAAGCGCGAGGGCGGCAGCGACAGCCGTGTGAGCTCCCCGATCAACTGACGAGCTTCGCTCCTCAGACAGCGAACCTGCGAACCTGAGCTCCTGAGAAACCTGCCAAAAGACTGGATGTAGAGAAAACGAACTTGACGAACGAAGTCGGAAGAAACATAAGAGAAGTAAATGAAAAAGTTGAATTCGATTCCCATTCCCACTCGAGTGATTGCAGGCGTCCTATACCTCAAGCTCACGTTTGTCGCCTGGCTCAAGAACGTGGTTGCTCATGTTCACACTTCTAAATGGTTTCGCTTAAAATTTGCACACGCTGCTCACTCCCAGCACCAACCAAACTCGCTCTCGCTCTCTCTTGTTACTCTTCTCATCCAAAGCGCTTGATCCGCACCTGGATCTCGGTTCTGCAGCTCGGGCAATGGGACAAAAAGTCGCCGCAGACCCTGCACGTCTCGTGGCCACACTGGAAGACCGTGTCTTTCTTGCGCTCCTCGCAGATCGAGCAGAGCAGCTCTTCCTGCAGGCGGTTGAGCTCCAGCTCAGCTGTGGACATCTGCGTGCGCAGCCCCGGGCGCATGGGGTTTCTTGCTGCTGCTGGCTGGGCCGTCTCCTCAGGGATGGCGTCGTCAAAGCCAGAAGGGGCGGACGGCGCCATTTCCACCGGGTACGCAGACACGACCGTGCTATCGTAGGACGATGGGGGGTTGCTGCTGTTGGCGGGTGTCGTGTAGAACGAAGGCTGGTACACGGCGTACTCGGTCACATACATCTGCTGCACGGGCTGCGGACATGGGTAGACTTCCACGGTCGGCAAGTCCTGCGCGAGCATGTACGCGCCCTGCGTAAAGTTGTCGCGCGAAAGGTACTTGAGATCCTTGATGATCTGGTACTGCACTGGGATCTCCATGAGCGCCTGGAGCGCAAACTGCGTCTCCTTCATCTGCTGCGAGCCATACTGCGACGTGGTTTTCTGTGAAGAAAGGAAACAGTTTACAAAATGGTGAATTGAAGAGCTCGAAAGAATGGCTCGAAAGACATGCGCGTAAGACTCACATGGAAGTCGACGAACTGGAAGTTGTCGAACTTGCGGTGCACGAGGTAGTTGTCAAAGTAGATCATCGAGTCCCACGGACCGTCGCCGACGCCGACCATGATGATGCTCAGTGGGAAATTGCTGCACAACCCCATTTTCACATCTTCAAGTTAGCGACAATTTTAACAGGCGACTGCGACATGCGAACAAGACCAGTACCTCGCGTAGGTGATGGCGTCGATCGTGTCCTTCTCGTTCTTGCTCACGGCGTGCGCCGGGATGTCCACGGAGCGCGTGACCTGGCCGTCGGCGATGATCACGAGTATGTGGTACTCGCCCGTGTGGTTCACGATGCCCACGGCCTCGTTGATGATCGGCGCGAAGGATGTCGGCCCCGCCATGACGACGTTCGGCACCACTTCGCGGTAGCGCTCTCGGATTTCCTCGAGCGCGAAGCCGGGCTTCTTCACGAGGTCGTCCGAGAGCGTGAACACCGAGTGGTCGCTGGTCATGTCGTCACCAAAGCCAAACACGGGGATCACGTTATCTTCATCTACAAGTATATGGGGAAATTCATGAGCAGTGTGTTAGCAAAGGGCAGGCTCTATACACGCATAATACAACCGCGACAAGACGTACCAAAGTCGCGCAGGGTCTTGCCGATCGTCTCAATGACGTCCTCGTACGGGTTGAGCATGTACGGATCGTCTGTGCTATGCAGGCAGCGACCGCCGAACGTGCGCTTGCCGCTCCATTCGTTCGACTTGGTGACTGCAAACCACAGCACAGCGAAGACAACACCACGATGAGCGTCATCCATACACGATTCGAGTCATACGATATCAGTAGATAGATGGATAGGCACATGAACAAACGTACAGTCGACGCCGATGATGAGATTGCAGCTCTCGAGGCCGTTGCGTCGCAGCGCTAATACAAACACATGAGAGCGTTAGTTTTGTTGTATAGTACTCACGCCGTTAGCGCACTGGGATCACGTAACATATCGCCAGACCCACCGGCCGTCACTTGACTGAGCGACGTGAACTGATCGGGAATGAACTGCGAGGTGGCGTCCGAGGAGCGGCTAGTGATCGGCCGCGGTCCCGACTGGGTCGATGTCCCCATCGTCGTTGCGACGCTGCGTTGTCCCTGCTGGTACGTGGACGAGGTGCGGCGGTGATTTTTGGAGCTGGACGAGTTCCCCATCACTCGTGTACTGTTGTTGTAGGAGTGGTAGGTTGATAGAGACGCGGGCTATGAAGGCGCGTGCGGCACTTGGGCTTGTAATCGCAGGCGCAGATTCGGAAATGAAGCCGCCGACGACGTGAGCGCTTCGCTGATGAACCCAAAACCGCGGAATTCCCACGCACATACACAAACTACACGTTCTTTTCTACCGTTCCTTATTTTAGGTGCACCACATGAAATGCATCCTATTTAGCAGAGACCACTTTAAAATATCCTGAAAACTGAAAAATCCAGCATTTGTTTTAGGAAACTGCATTTTGACACCTTGCAAAAGCCTAGAGAAGCGATGGAGACGAAGAATGCATTGTGGGTATGTCTGCGTAATGGAAACCTACATCCATTCTGCTTGAACAAATAGATTCTTGTGCGTGGCAAGTAGGTGCCAGACTGGATAGAGAGATGCGCACATCCTCGTAGCAAGTGGGTAATGGGTCTTTTGCCCTAGGTTGTGAAGAAGAAGCTTGGTATTCACTGAGGTAACGCTATCACACTCTACTTATTGCACATGCAGCGGTCTTCTTCTCACGATCTTCTATCCAGGGTACTCGTATTGGGTATGGTACAGCCAAATGCAAAAACATCCGTCCATCGCGGCTTGGCGCACGACTGAACGCAGTGGTTGGAGCTCAGAGAATGCCGCCCGGGACGCGGTTGACGTACTGGAGCTCCAGGTCTCGCTCGCGCGCGGCCTGCGAGTGCGTCTGACGGTACGGACCCTGTGGGTGTGACGCCGGGAGCTCATCAGGCAGAGCGCCATGCTGCTGCTCGTGCGCCTTGAGCAGACGCTTGAGCTCGTGGCGCTTCTTGCGCGTACTGCGCTCTTCGAGCACCTCGATGAAGATGAGGCCGAACTCACATAATGCGATGATGAGCGCCGCGCGCAGCTTGGGCCCAGTGTTCGACTTCATCTTGAGCATCACTTTGATGAACACGGCGTACAAGGTGGCGGACAGCACGGACATCCAGAGCAGGTTGTAGCGGAAGTTGCGCGCCTTGCGCAGCCGCTTGATCTTCCAGAGCGAGAAGAACTTGCCAAAGTAGACGACGAACCACCCGAGCAGCACGGGCGACGGCAGGAACACATAGAGCCACGACAGCAGGCGCTCGTTCTCGTTCATCTGCGTCATCGTGAGGTTCGGATTGTCCTTGAGGTAGTTGGGCGCGTACTCGGTGCCTGCGCCGATGTCGAAGAACGCCACAACGACCGCAACCATGGCGAAGAGCGTCATGGTCGCGTAGACCCAGCGCGCGAAGCGCAGCTTGTTCACGAAGCCCCAGTACGCGTCGTCCACGCGCAGCATCTGCGAGACGCGGCGGCGGTTGCCCATGGTGATTGATCGGCTGTGAGCGCAATGGATTCTGTGATTGTGTGAGCTTTTGTGCTCTGAAGTTATTTTTGTGACAGACATGTCACTATAGCAAATCAGCAAACAAAGGCACTAAAATGGGATTTATAGTATGTCAACCGCCTCATAAAAATGTGACCAGCGCAGTACTCGTCAACCTTCCCAGTTCAAGATGTCGCTTCACGAAAGCAGCGGCGCATCCAATGGTAGCGCTGTGAGTATCAGTAGCAACAGCAGTAGCACCTCTACAGACGACGACGGTGACAGCAAAAGGTCACCTCTCCAGGTGCACTTATTCGCACGTCTCGAGCCTAAACGCGCGTCAGGTGAGTCGCGCGCGCGTGGATGAACTCGTGCTCGTCTCAGCTTTGTGCTCGTTCATGTGCTGTTTGCTGCAGACGATTGTAGCGTCGCCGCGTGTGGCTCCCAATACGGTGACAAGAGGTCCATGACTGCATGTGTGAGTCAGCATATACAGAACGGGAAACTGCAGCCTTCGCCTGATCACAGAAGCAATGGAGTGGCAACAAACCACACGAGGTGGACGCTGCATTCGAGCGAGAGCGCGAGACCGCAACAGCAGCACATCAGCAACGGCAACGGATACAGTCATCGATGTTATGATCATGGGGAGGGCGAGCAAGTTGTACATCACCAGACGCTGCAGCGGTCTTTGCTTCACAAGCGCTCACATTCTAGTGGGTCAACCACCTCATCAGATGAGACCCGGCAACATCACCGTCACGCTCATCCGCCACATCAAGAGCTCGAATTGCGAGCGCAGCAGCCACATGATCCTGTCGCCGGACCGAAGATTGAGCTCAATAGCGCCGCGAGCTACGCGCGCCAGAGCAGAACTGAGGCAACGCCTACAGCACCACAGACTCCAGTGAAAGCTGAAGAGAATGGGTCGAATGGAGATGCCCACGGACGTGAGACGGTACAGCTTACTTGTTTGTCAACTGTCAAAAACGATCTCCATTGCTTTGTGCTGAAAGTATGTATCTGTACGGTATGTTGTAGGGTAACTCAGCTGGACAAGTGCCCCCTGTTCCGAATGGCGTGGAGGAAGGGCGGAGCTACGTGTCCTGCCGCGTCACTTGGTGCACGCGCGAGGGTCTGCGCTACGGGCTCTGCTGGTCCCATGGCGGAGGTCGGTTGTGTGTGCGTCTATTCCATCACGTGGGCTGCTCGTTTAAGGATTGAGTTTGCCTCACTCGCTCGTGCTTGTGATTGTTGTGACAGCGAAAAAATGCTGTGTCAGCGGGTGTCCTCGATCCGCCAACAGAGGTGAGTTCTGCGAGTTCCACGAGCAATCCGGAGACTTCAATGACGGCTAAGAGGCGAGTGAGTGTGCAGCAATATATATTTGTGTGATCTGGTGTCCATGCAGCGTAGTCGTGATGGAGCGTTTGTACTTGCATGATGAGCTGCGGTCGGTGATTGATGACCTGCTCAGAAATGTAGCCATGTTAGTATATTATAGTGTGGTACACGTTAAACTGATCACTGCTTTCTAATTAGCGTTTCTTGCCACTTTATCCCAGCTTACCCATGTTTTGTCAGAAATTGCGGGAAACGACAGCCAACGCAATTGAAAATGCGGCACGCACCTGGAGCAAGCGGCGGTGGTCGAGGTGGCGGCGGCCGGGGCGGCGGACGCAGCAACTGGAGGCAGTTCCAGCAGCAACAACAGCCCCCGCACGAGCGCCACGGACAGTATCGTCAGCCGTACCCGCCAGCACCACCAGGTGCACCACCATCACAGCATCAGTACAACAACCCACAGCCACCGAGGAGCTACGCGCATCCACATGCAGCGCCTCTGCCTCCTCCAATGGCGCCTGGAGCGCCACAACCGCCACTTCCTACAGGCGTAAATCTTATGGGCGTCAACGTTCGTCCTGGCGTGCAAGAAGAAGTGGTCGCGTTCGTGCAAGGGCTGCGCGCCAGTCGCTCGCACCCGTCGGCGCCACCGAATGCGCTGAGCGTCAGCAACGTCACGCATGCCATTTGCGTGCACTTTCGTACGTTTGCTATTTGTGGAGTTCTCTGTGCGCTGTCTAGGTATGTGTCTCACTGTATATGAATCTCTGTCTATCGTGCAGAGGTGAACGAGCTGGAAGAGCTCCTTGGCGTGACGCCCATGCAACTTCCAATTCTGCGCCAACTACACACGCTGAACCAGCGCCTGTGGACGTTCGTGACGTGCTTCGTGCAAGGCCGACGCATCAACACACTCTACGAGTGCTTCCAGGCTTTCCTGCTGCAAGAAGGCATCCGCGAGTTCCATGAGCTGCGCATGGGCAACTCGTTCCTGCACACGGAGGCCGTGCAGTCGCTCTACCACGGCCCGACTGCGATGCTCAACGTCTCGACGCGCGACATTCTCAACCACCTGCGGCAGTTTGAGAACATGATCGGCCACGACGCGTTTCGAAACTCGACGCACATCGACAGGAGCGAGTTCCTCCAGTACCTCTCGCAGCAGTACCGCCAGCCAAACGTCGAGACACTCGGGATCGCGATCGACCCGGCGGGATTTGGTGTCTACATTGGCCTGCTGCGTCGCCTGTCGAACCAGGAGATGAAGGAGATGAAAAACATCGAGCAGGAGTTCCAAAAAGGAATCGCCGAGAAGGTTTTCGAGCTCACGAAGGAGAAGTTCAGCGCCGAGAATCGCAAGCAGGCGCTCGATGAGCTGCTCAAGACCCACCTTAGCACTAGCACGAATCAAGAGCAAGAACAGCACGCAGCTAGCAGTGGTGGTGGCGATGGACAGCAGTGGAAGAGCAAGCGCAACGCCAACAAGAGCACGACGGCGTCACTGTCGCTGGAGATGCTCAAGCGCGTGACCGACATCGACGTGTACCTGGACAACGTGCTGCGTCGCAAGGCTGCGAACGAGCAGCGCAACAACCAGAAGCAGATCTCGTCGCAGGATATCGCTGAGACCGACTTGAAGATCCGCAACCAGCTCACGCGGTTCCTCATGGCGACCCAGAAGAGCAAGCACCACTCGCGCATCAAGGTCGTGACGTGGGTCTTGTGCGGAATCATGGCCAAGATCCACTCGCTGCTGCTGCACGACGACAAGCTGCCGGATGAGAAGTCCGCTGTTGAAGGAGAGAATGGTGAGAATGAAGACGAAGAGACCAAGAGCAAGAAGAAGGCGACGAATGATGACGACGCAGACAGTGAGGACGAGTGTGACTGCTGCTGCGTTGGCAAAGACACGTGCAAGTGCTCGTGTACGTGCGACTGCCACGCCAACTCGAGCGACGACGAAGAAGAAGATGATGAAGAGAAGAAAGAGGAGAAATCCCAGTCTTCTACTGCGAAATCGTCTTCCAAGTCACCAAAATCGTCGAAACCAGTTTCTGAAGCCAACCCATCGAACGTTGCTGCCATGAAGCAGGAGGTGGAGCAGTACCTCACAACCTACTGCGAGAGCAACGACATCGAGTCGCTCGAGCAGCTGCTCATGTGCTTCATCTCGCTGGAGATTCACATGCGCCATGCGATGCAGAACGTCGACCGATCGGCGCTGGAGCTGGTCCTGGATCTGTGGAGCGATGCTGCCGATAAGAACGAGCTCAAGTTGAAGGAGTGGTGCCAGGCATTCGACCGTCTTCTCAGTGTCCACTCGAGCGGAGCTATTGGTGGTGACAGCAGCAACAGCGACCGCGAAGAGATCACCAAGTTCATCCAGCAATGCTACTTGACAGCATTCTCATCTTCGCGAGTTTCGACTGCTGAGCTGACGCAGCAAGTCGATGCTCGCGTACGCCACGAGTTTGGCTTTGAGAAGCTCCAAAACATTGGTTCGGCGACAATGGGTGCACTGGTGGACGAGGCTCGTGAAAGCGTCGTTTCCGGCGCAGAGGCGATCAGTCCCAGCATCGTCAAGTACTCGAACGCGCTGCTGCCAGCGACTGAGTTCGCCGTCTACGACCAAGAAATCACGACAACCGACACAAGTGTGACGTCTTGTATTCCAGGTGAGTTGTTGCGATTACAAAAGTCCGAGGCGGCCATTGCAGCGTTGCTGCAGTGTCCATATCTCGTGGACGTAGCCGCGAACACACGCTGGCAGCAAACATTTGCGCCGTTCTGTGGTTCGCTGCGCTATTTTATCCGCACGCATGAAATGATTCTCCTTGATCATGCGTCGTCGTCATCCTCTTTGATGTTTCTATTTTGTCAGAATGGTGTCGTGCTGCGTGTGAACGAGGCGTCGACGCCGTCCGCGCTCGAGATGCTCATCTGTGCGTCGATTGAAGTCCCACCACTGGCCCGCCACGTGGCCATGCACCTCACGTCGATGCTCGTGAAGAACGGCGGACAGCAGAACTTCCCAGCGCAGCTCGTACAGGCTCACATCAAGAGCCTCTTTGCTGTTGTGAGTTCCGCTGCCAGTCAACAAGACGAAGACAGTGCGACTCTCGCGCGCTACGTGCTGGAGATTCTGCTGGCGGTGCCGACGGAGTTTGCCAATTTCGTCTTCTCGCTGCTTGCGGAAGTCGCTGGAGCGAGTGCGTCTGTGCGATCCAAGTTTGCTGAGAAAGTGTGGGAGGTCTGCATGAGCGACATGGAAAGGAGGGCGCTCGGGACAATCGCGAAGTGCATGAACTCTGGCAGCGTCACGTGGGCCGACAAGCTCGAGCGCTCGCAGGATCGAGCGTCCGAAGCAATGGAGATCGACGACTCAAGCAACTTCGTTGAACCAACTTTGCAATTGCAGACAGCATCGTCGTCCAGTGAAATTGCCTCAGGCAGCAAGGAAAACGACATGGAGATCGCCAATCGTTTTGCTCGAGCTCAAGAGACTCCGATTCAGCTATCAACAGATTCTGAAGCACCTGAGGCGAGCAGCTCTGTGGAACTTGCCTCGCTATCCTCACCCGTAGCGCCAGAGTCGTGTCGCCAGTGCATCGACACGATCCGCAAGGAGCAGTTCGGCATCGGTCTCGAGATCCAGGACGAGGCCACGTCAGCTGTGCTCGCGATCCAGCAGCAGCGCCTCGAGCGCGCGCTCAAGCGCCTAAGCGACGAACTCTACAGCGAAAACACGCACTTTGTGCTCGAATTGCTGCAGAACGCCGACGACAACAACTACGACATGGGGATCCGTGCCAAGGGCGAGTTCGTGCTCACGTCCAGCCACGAAGTGATCTTCCACAACAACGAGCGCGGCTTCTCGAGCGCCAACATCCAGGCGATCTGCGACGTCGGCGCATCGACAAAGTCCGCACAGGACTCGACTTCGAGCATCGGCAAGAAAGGCATCGGCTTCAAGAGCGTCTTCAAGATCTCAGATAGCCCCCAAGTGCACTCGAACGGCTTTCACATCCGATTCCACGCCAAGAACGAGGCCCACGGCGGCGGCCTTGGGTACATCCTACCCTTCTGGATTGAAGACGAAGCCGAATGGCAGCGTCAGCAGGGCACGACGTTCGTGCTGCCACTTAACCAGGTGTCGGTCCAGCGTGTGGACGAGATCTCCGAGTCGCTCATGGCCTTCGAGCCGTCGATCCTGCTCTTTCTGCGCCGCATCCGCGAGTTGCGCATCGCCGACCAGGTGCACAGCCAGACGCTGCACTTTCTTAAGGAAGAGTCCACGCGAAGTAGACACCAGACTGTCCAGCTCTTTTCGCAGATCAGTCGCAAGGGCTCCTCCGACAGAGTTATTGTCGCGCAGCAGCAGTGGCTCGTGGTCAAGCGAACGCTCCAGGCGCCAGCGGTGTTTGCCTCAAGTCCCGACCAAGTGCGTGAGACGGAGATCGCAGTCGCAATGCCCTTTGACGCCTCGTCGTCATCATCAGGAGACCGACCATCGCTTCAGCAAGTGTTCGCGTACCTTCCGTTGCGCTCGTACGGCTTCCGGTTCATCGTCCAGGGCGACTTTGAGGTCCCGAGCTCGCGTGAGGCGATCGTGAATGGGAGCGAGTGGAACCAGTGGCTCGTCTCGCAGCTGCCAGGCCTCATGCGTCAGGTCGTGACGTGCTTTGTGGATGAGTTGCGGCTGACCAAGACAGATGATGAGGTGGCAGTGGCTCAGGTCACGCATTTGCTCTCACTGCTGCCGTTCGAGAACGAGATCCAGGCCCCGTTTCGCAGCATCGTGCTGGACACGATGCGTGAGATCAGCCAAGTTGCGTTCCTACCAGCCGCAGCAATTGACACTTTGTCTTCGCTTGAGCTCGTGAAACCACTTCAGCTCCTCGACGCCTGGGAGGCCGTGCAGGACGACGAAGTGCTCAGTGTGCTAACGAGTGACGCTGATTTGTTATTCACCACTCTGAACAAGAAGCTCCTGCACTTTGAACTGTCAAAAGCCCTGCAGCCGCAACAGAAAAACCAGCTGAAGATCGAGAAGCTCAAGGCGTCGCACATCCTGCAGCTGCTGGCGCATTCTGCAGCGAAGAATGACGTGAAATGGACGGTCGAGATGGTGCGCGTGCTCGGAAAGCTCTGGAAGAAGGACCGCCACGCAGGTCTGCTGCTCCAGGAGCTCCGTCTGATCAAGTGCTTCCCGATTCATAGCCAGGATGCAAAGAATAAGAAGTGGGTCTCGCTGATGGACACTGGTGATGCGCTCTTCCTCCCATCGGTGAGCAGTGATGACAAGAGCGCTTCGAGTACCGACCAAGGCATCAACGCTGCCTCAGAGAGCTTCTACGGTGACCTGCACGTGCTCGATGGCGACTTCGCAACGGTGCTCAGCACATTCCCAGACGCGCGAGCGTTCCTGATCGCTCAGGTGAAGGTCAAGATGATTGAGGACCATGACCTGATCTCCCACCACATTTTGTCAAAGATGGAGGACTTGAGCAGCTTACTGGCTTCTACTGTGGCTGACGAAACGCTGCAGCTCAAGGTGGTGGCAGCAATTAGACGGTACTCCAAGTTCCTCGCGTCGCACCTGCTCGCGTGTTCCAAGTGTCCAATAAGTACCGAGATCCAAGCCAAGATGAAGATCTGGACATGTACGAGGAAGCTGGTGTCTACTACAGCATCCAGTGTCTTTGTGATGCTGCCATCGACGACTTGTGAGATGCCAGAACTGTCGATATGGCTGCAAGACAAGCTGAGGCAGAGCGACACTGGCAGGTCGTTCGACTTGGTGGGTTGCGAGTACTTTGAAGGAAGCGAAGTTGATGCCACTGTGAATCGAAGAGCCGCTTGGCAAAAGCTTTTTGTCGAGACGCTCAAGCTACCGATGCTCTTTGACGTGGCGGACGCTCGTATCGTCATCGGCGTCAAGCAGATTCTCAAGTGGCTCCACACGGAGGCGAACACGAGAACAAAGGAGAATTTGTCCAGAGAGCTCGCTGGATACCTGAACAAGCACTGGCCAACAAGTGGAGACGCTGCTGCTGAAGGTGATGAAGCGATGGTTGAGCTCCTGCGCAAGACCAAGTGGCTGAGCGGGACGGACGGTAAGTTCCATCGTCCTGAGAAGCTCTGGATGGCTACTGCGGCATTGAAGGCGCTCTTCTCCGAGTCGATGGTGCCGTATTCGAAGATCTCGTGGACGAACGAGTCGTTGGCGGTGAACATTCTGCGGCTCAAGAAGACACCCACACTGGAAGACGCTCTGAGTGTCCTCTCGAGTCTGTCGTCCCGCAAGGTGGACAATGAGCTGTTGGACATTTCGGCAGTGAGCCGGATTTACATGCTCTTGGCAGAACAAACGCCAGTAAGTGCACCGACAATCAAGCAGGCATTCAGCGAACAATCGTTGGTGTTCACGCCGGCGGATGATGGACGACCGAGTGGGTTCGTTGCCGTGAAGGACGTGGTCTGGTCGACGACGTCGTGTAATGGCCACCTCATCCCGCTGGAACAAGTGTATTCCAAGTCTCTTCGCCAGTTCTTCACGGAAGTCTGTGGCGTCGAGCGGAAACCATCGATCAATTCGCTCTGCGACTGCCTGGAGCAGCTCAAGACTCAGGAAGACTCGGCGGAGAGCGATCACGAGGCTAAGAAACACTGGAAGAAGGAAAAGCTGCCGATTCTCAAGTTCTTTGCCAAGCAAATCAAGAAAACTGCGCTCTCGAAGGACGAGCTGCGACGAATTCGAAAAACGCTCAAGACGACGCCGTGGCTGTCTGTGTCTAGCTCCACCTCATCATCAATAGCCAGTGATGGTGACCACAAGAAGCTCACGTGGTGCTCTGCAAAGGACGAGCCAGTCGTCCCGCGCACGGACGAGGAGCGCGAGGTGCAGAAGATCGTGATTGCTCTCCAGAAAGTGCGTGGTGAGTTAACAAACCGAATCAAACTGGTGAAACTCGACCAGGAGCTACTGGACGAACTGGACCCGCTGTTCACGCTGTCGAAGATCCGCTCGCTGACGGCGCATGCGATGGCGGAACCGAGTTCCTGGTGCGATCTCATCTCTGAAAGCGTCGCGCCTTTGGATCTCACACAACAAGGCGAAGAAGACTCGCCGAGCAAGAAATCGAGAAAAAAGATCCAGAAACTGGTCAAGACGCTGCTGATCGTCTGGTCCAAGGCTTTTGCTCAGAATCCCGAGGTTTGGAGTAAAGCAGACAAGCAATTCCAGTGGAAGCTGCAGCAGAGCCTGCTGCTCCCGACGCTGCGCGACCAGCACTTCATGAAGCCCGCGGACGTGTTCGTCAACGACCAGACCGAGCTGACAAAGGAAAGCTTTGCTGCTGAAGACTCTAGTGGTGGTGCAAGTCTCCAGCCGGCGCTGCCGATCGTGTCGCTGTTCCCGTGGACCTACTTTGCAGCTGCAGATGCGTCAGGGAACCAAGGCGAAGCTGCGCAGGTTCGCGACTTTCTGCTCACGTTCTGCGGCGTTAAGTCGCTCAAGACGCAGCTGAGCTACGAAGTGATTGTGCTCGGATCCGCTCCGAGCGAGAGCGCGAGGCTGCGTTCCAAGATCCAGCAGAGCCTCGCAGTTGCCCAGCGGCTGTTGTTCCACCAGCACCGGTCCGTCTACGAGAGTTTGCCGCATCTCGAGATCGCGAGGTTGTGTCGAGAGATCAAGTGCGTCGTGGTCGAAGACGCCGGTGGACTCCAAGTGGTGTACCGGATCGGCAAATCGTTCAGCGTGCGCCACACGCCAGCATCGTGCTTCTTGGACATGAAGACACCGGTTCTCTACGTGATTCGTTTAGATGGCGACGACTTGAGCGGACTCTACGAGGTGCTGATGGAGACCTGTCGCAAGTGCTTTGGACTGCAGGTCGCCGCCAGTGTGGCGAACCTGCTCTACCTCGCTTCCATGCAGCCGAACTCCGAGTCGCTGGAGAAATGGCTTGTGGAGACGCAGCAGTTGGCGCCAATCGACCCAGAGGAAGCAGGTGCGCTCTGGTTCTCCGCTGAAGATGCTGCTGGCAACGAGGATGAAGCAGCAGCTTCTAGTGGAGTTGACCCGACGCGCAAGCGCTCTCGATCGATGCTGGAAGACGGCGAAGTGAAGGATGACGACGACGACGACCACCATCATCAATCCGAGAAACGTATTCGACAGAGTGCTGAACCATGGACAGGCGATCGACAGGAGGCAAGAGGAGGTGGTGGCGGGGTCTTTCCACCGCTCCCGCCGTCCGAGAGTTCGAATTCAAGCAGTTTGCACCAGGCTGTAGCAGCAGTGTACCCTCCTCTTCCTGCATCGTATCCAAGAGGCTTTGGTGGTCACCAGCAACACCAGCCGCATCAGCCTGGCTCGTTCCAACCACCACTACCGCCAAGCAACACTACCGGCAGCCAACATACTCTCCACTCCGACCAAGTGGTCAACGTGGGCAACACGATGAGCAAGGAAGAGCGCGAGGGTATCGGTCGTTGGGGCGAGGAGTACGTGTACAAGCAGCTGGTCGAGAGCCACAAGGGCAACGCCGACATGCACGTGGAGTGGGTGAACGAGCACGAGGAGTCCGGCAAACCGTACGACATCACCGTGTCCTCATCAGGTAAAATTGTTGAGTACGTGGAGGTGAAGGCCACGCGCACGATGGAGAAGGCTGTGTTCGAGATCAGCATGAACGAGCTGGACCAGGCGGCAATTCACGGCTCGAGCTACTGCATCTACCGTGTGTTCAACGCCGGCAACGACGCGCTCTGCCGCGTCATCCGTATGAAGAACCCCATTGCGCTCGTGCGCCAGAAGAAGATGCAACTCGCGCTCGTCATGCAGTGAGGAGAAAAAACGCTCAGACACGAGCAGCTATAGAGAGTAAGTACCAGTATCGATAAACAATCACCACCATAGATTTGCATGTCATCAACAAAATGTAGCCATGTCAAAAACAGAAGAGTCTATTTTTGTAGTTATCTGAATGCAAGTTGCCATCCATGAAGAAATTTTCAAAAGGTTATATCATGCTTGTAATTAAGAATCAACAAATGCCAACTTGAGTTATATAGAGATCATGCCGAAAGTCTGGGAGCTTCAAACGCGAAGAAGAAGGTCAAGCAAGAAGACACGACGAGCATGGCGACATCTTCCTCCGCGACCAGCAACGGCAATGGCGGTAACTGGGGCCCGCTGGCGACGCTACAGGCCCAGCTCATCGCCGAGGAGCAGGTGAACGACGGCGACAAGGACCGCAAGCAGACGGACCTGGCGCTTGTGCGCATGCTCGGATCGGAGGATCTCCAGAGCGCCATTAAAGCCGCGTCCATTGAGCAACTGGACCTGGCACTGGCGCACGATGCGCTCGCGGTGGAGCGCAAGCCGCACAGTCTTTTCCTGCTGCTGTACGTGCGCTTCCCCCTGCATATCTGACTGTGTATGGGTTGCTGGTGGCAATATGAGCACTGATTTTGGCGTGTTGAACGTATGAATGAATGGGTTGAATGAATATGCGAATAGATCCGCCAAGGCGACCAAGATGGACCAGTGGCGCATTCGGCGCGGTACACCGGAGACGAAGGCGCAGTTCTTAGCAGCGGCGTCGCAGTTCCTGTGGCAGATCTCGCAGTTCCTCTACCAGGCGCCCGTGTCGCTCGCTGCCAAGGAGATCAGTCGAGGTACAGATAAATTTCTTATGTGTTGTGTGATGACAAGCAGCATGTGTTAATGACGTTCGATATGTGTGAATGTGTGTAATAGTGAGCCTGCTGTGCACGCAGTATTGCGCGCTGGCCGTGGACCTGAACCAGAGCATCAAGGCGATCTACCCGCTCAAGTCGTTCCTGCGCCGCTTCTACCAGCACGGCCACACGGAGCTCTCGCCGCTGCACGGCCAGTTCTTCTATTTATGCCTGCACGCCAAATGCTACTTTGCGGCCATGGAAATTCTGAACCAGTGCGTATCTGTGTATTGCTGTCATGGGAATGCTGTCCTGTTCTTATAGCTCCGTACTGACTTTGTCTGCTGTTGTTTTATATAACGCGCAGACCGCTCTTTGAGATTCACTCGCAGGCCAACCTCGTGAGCGCCGTGGACTTTGTGAGCTATGCGTACTACGGCGGCATGCTCTACGTGGGGCAGAAGCAGTTCCAGGAGGCCATCGACTTCTTCACGCTGGCGATCACGGCGCCGGCGGTCTCGCTCAGCTCCTTCGTGGTCGAGGCGTTCAAGAAGCTTGTGCTCACGTCGCTGATCCTGAACGGCGAGACGCCCGTGCTGCCAAAGTACACGCCGTTCGTGGTCACGCGCCACGTGGAGAGCCACTGCAGCGCGTACATGGAGCTGAGCAAGGCATTCCAGACGACCAAGGACGCGCCCACGTGCCTCGAGATCGCGCAGAAGCACGCCGCCGTGTTCGTCAAGGACGCCAACTTTGGGCTCGTGAAACAGGCCATCGAGGCACTCAAGCAGAAGGAGCTACTGCAGCTCACACGCACGTACGTGACGATCGCGTTGGAGGAGATGGCGACGGCCGCCGGCTGGGACGCGAGCGAGGTAGTCGCGGCCGAGAAGACGCTGCTGGAACTCATCGCGAAAGGTCAGCTGGCCGCCGTGATTGACAAGCAGAAGGCCATGGTCAAGTTCGTGCTGGACGAGGAGGAGAGCGACGGCGGCGCGCTCGCCGGCGACGCGATGCTGCAGCTGCAGCGCGAAATGCAAAAGTTGCTGCTCGTGTCGTCACAGCTGCGCGCCATGGATGCGGAGATCGTCACAAGCGCCAAGTTCCAGAACCGCTTGCAGAAGGACAAGGACCGGCGCCAGCGTGGCGGCGCGTCCAACCAGCAGCAGGGCGACGACCGCCTGCCGCTCGGCGCCGGCGGCATGGATATGCTTGAGTAGCCACTGTGTGAATGGATGGATGACCACTAAGCCATGCGTCAATCGGTCAAATGAGCCCATGAAGTTGCGCAGAATCACTCAGAACTCAGCACTAACTTCTCATTCCCATCGTCACTTGGCATTGCGTCATGGTCTGTGATGGCAAGATGTCAGAAGAGCCCTCTCAGATCCGATAAATTTTATATCGATTTGCACAGGCTGAGCCAAATCCTGTGGCTCTGTGGCTTCTCGATTTTGATTGACAAGACAAAGAGCTCTTCATTCGCGGATTCCCCCATCAAGCAACGCACAAGACAAGAAAGATGGCGGCGGACCACGTGCTCGCCTGCCTCACGACCATCCAGGAGGCCTTCTCGGCCGCGCCGCTGAGCCTCAAGGCGCTCGCGGCCATCGGCGGCCTGCTCGTCACGCGCCTGGCGCTGCAGTTCCTCGGCTCGTTCTACGCGTACTTCCTGCGCCCGAGCAAGTCGCTCAAGAAGTTTGGCCAGTGGGCGATCGTGACGGGCGCCACGGACGGCATCGGCAAGGCCCTCGCCATGGAGCTCGCACGCAAGGGCTCGAACGTCGTGCTCATGAGCCGTACGCAGAAGAAGCTCGAAGAGGTGCGCGACGCGATCCTGGCCAAGTACCCCAAGGTGCAGGTGGAGGTGCTCGCCGTGAACTTTGAGATGATCGACGACGCGAGCGTGCGCAAGTCGATCGAGGGTATGATCGCCAAGGTGCAGGATGTGGGCGTGCTCTTCAACAACGTGGGCGTGTCGTACGACTTCCCTGAGTACTTTGGCGAGCTCGCGATTGAGCGCGTGGACGCCCTCATCAAGCTCAACGTGACGTCCACGACGATCATGACCAAGCTCGTGCTGCCGGGCATGGCGCAGCGCAAGCGCGGCGTGATCGTGAACCTGAGCTCGGGCTCGGGCCGCCTCATCGTGCCACTGCTGAGCGAGTACTCGGCCACGAAGCAGTACGTGGAGCAGCTCACGCTCTGCCTCGCGGACGAGTACAAGGCCAAGAACGTGCACGTGCAGTGCCACGTGCCCATGTTCGTGTCCACCAAGCTGGCTAAGATCCGCCACGCGAGCTTCATGGTGCCGTCGCCGGCTACGTACGCGCGCGCGGCCGTGGCGAACCTCGGCTACGAGACTCTCGTGTCACCCTACTGGCCGCACGCGCTGCAGATCTGGGCCTACTCGAGCGCGCCCGTGTGGATCATGAGCAAGGTGAGGACTTGTTTGCTTGGTATTGTGAGTGTTGTTGTGTGTAGCTTTTCTGTGATGATGGCTGACACTTGCTTATTTTTTGTTTGCTCAGATGGCGACCATCACGCACCTGTCGCTGCGCAAGCGCGCGCTCAAGAAGCTCGAGCAGAAGAAGAACGAATAGAGCCCTTGGTAGTTCGTTTGGCGCAAGCGCCGAAGCAGCTCCAAGTAGACAGAGAGCCTGAGCCGCAGCAGAGGATGAAGAGGCATGATGCTTCCAGCAAGCGCAAGCTCGATAATAAGCTTGTGGCTTCAATTCGTTTTGCTCGAGAATCATGTCGCTTTGTGTGTGGATTATGTGTGGTTTGCAGATTGCTTTTTCCCACCGCCGTGAATGTGGGCGCGCTCCTCGTGAACCAGCTGCTCTACACAGAGAACGACGAGATCTACAGCGCGTACTTCATGAAGACGCGCAGCGGCAAATACACGTTCCTCTGCTCGAGCAGCAGCGAGACGAGCGAGTGTTCATCGATGCGCGCGCCACCATGTTCTGGAGTCCACCGCCACCTGATGGTGCCATTGCACATCAGTGTGATAATCAAAATGACTGCGACCAAGAGCTCCTGCACGTCGACGAGCCACAGGGGCTCACAGTCTCCGACTTAACCAGCCAGCTGCAGATCCTCGAGCCTCATGCACAGGACTGCACGCAGCAGCAGTACAGCAAGCCTCGAGCTCACGTCGCGCGCGTGTTCTCTTACGCGGACTTCAAACTGGACTTCGGACCGCTCTCGCTCGGCCACATCTTCGCGCGCAAGCTGGTCGCCAAGCTCGAGCACCTGCAGCACATCGGCAACCGCGAGGCGCGCGTGTGCGCCCACGCGTCAGCATCGCCCTCACCACCATCGAGCAATCCGACAGCACCGCAGCACGAACAGGAGCTCCAGCTGCACCACCAGAACAACCGCGCGAACGCCGTATGCATCCTCGGCTGTTGGGCAATCCTGAACCTCGACTGGAGCGTCGAGAAGGCCTTCGCGCCTTTCAAGTACCTGAATCTGACACATTTCCACGCAACGCGGAGCAGCGATTCGTTTGAACTCTCGGTGCTACCCGTGCTCCGCGGCCTCGAGAAGGCGCTGCAGGCGCAGCTCGTGTCCCCCACAACGTTCAACATCGACGAGAATTCCCACTACGAGCAACATGAGCATGGCGACTTGTCGTGGATCTCGCCCTAGTTCGTCGCATTCGCTGAGCCACACGATGCGTACGCCAAGAGCACGACCTTGGGCGCCGTTAAGCTCATACCCGAGCTCCACGTGCAGTTCTTCAAGACGCGCAACGTGGCGTTCATGGTGCGTCTAAGCTGCAAGC
>JAASGT010000590.1:0-20853 GCA_023334315.1 Globisporangium alternatum
ACCTGAAAGCAGCGGTCAGGCATCAATTCGACCAATTTTTGGAGGTAGGAGACATCAATTTTGACCCATTCACTCAAAATGACCGATTTCAAGTCCTCTTCGCTCATGAACTGGCGTCCGTCGCGGTACACAGCCCGAGCAAGCAACCCCCAAAGGTTCTCAATTGGGTTTAAGTCCGGAGACAGTGCTGGATGTTTCACGACAGTGACGCCCTGCTCTTGGAGGAAGGCGCTTGTTTCTTGTCGCGAAGATGATGCCAGTAGCTCTGGAGACCGTCCGGGCCGTCCAAATTGAATTTCTTCTCGTTGGAGAAGATGGTTTCGCCCACTGAGTTCCCCTCTTGAGCATCATCTCCGCCCAGTCGACACGCTTGTTTCGGTGGGCGGGCGTCAGCGCTGGGGTGCGATTATTCTTCACGTACTTGAACAAATCATTTCGCTGGAGCTCTCGCTATGTGGTGTGGACGCCTGCAGTTAACTGCAGTGAGGATTGGAGCTCCCTGGCGTTGCTACCAGTCTTCCTAGCTTCGTTGAAGAGGCGTCGGCGACCGCGATCGTCGAGGGCCCGGGCTCTTTCAGGCTTGTACTTGGTCCCATACGCAGCTGGATCACGCAAGAAGTTGCTCCCGATCTTTGCTGAGCAATTGACGCGTCTGGCAATCTCGCGGTGGCTCATGTTGAACTCGTCGAAGGCAATAATTTGCCCCTTTTCGATGTCGGTGAGGGCGGGCCTTTGCTCATGGCGGTGGGCTTGAAGATTGCGAAATGAGTGATCTATGAACACTTGGATGTTGTTCTCTGTGTTCGGTTATGTTTACGCGCCTTTAGTTAGGTGTAACCAACTGTTTGTGTGAGTAGCAACGCACTTTTTGAGATGCGGCTAACCAAATGGCGCGCGCTGTATTTCTCTACAGGAGAAAAGCGATAAATACTCAATGTCAGCATTCGAACGTGCATAATCTCCACGGCAATGGGTTGATGCAATTGCTTACTCTCATCGTCGGCGGGGACGTAAATCGCGTATGGGAACGGGACAACAGTGAGCCAAAGCCAGCGCTGTAGATGGTCTTGCTGGTCGTCAGGCTCATGTCGCCGATGGTTCGACCGTGGTATCCACCCTAGTGAGATGCAACAACGCGAACAATGTTAGCGCACTGTATCAGACCAGCACGAACAGAAGTGCGAGACACTAAACTGGAAGTCGATGATGTTCCGTTCGCCAACCGAGTGGCGAGCTTCGCTTCGCGGCGTTCTCCACGGCTTCCGAGCTACTGTAGCATCACAAACGAGCACATAACTGTTAGTTCATAGACAATGCAATACCTTACAGATACGAGCAGCATATACGTCAACGTACGTGATCGCAAAGAAGAGCGAGTCGAGGCTCTTGGTATGAGCGGCAGCAGGTGGTCCGTGAGCTTGAGCATCGATGCGGGTGCAGACGCTCAATTCTTCTATGCGGTACAGACTATTGCTTTTTCGGAGCGAGTGTAGTTGCTCGCTTAGCTCGCCTTGCTTACTTCTTCGGCGCAGCCGCTCGCTCCACTGGCGGAGGCGCCGCCAGTTCGCCGGTGGAGGCTGGAGTACACACGGTGCTTTGTTTCATCTTGGCCAGCAGAACTGCTTGTTGATCAGTGGTCATCATGGCAAAGTACATCTTCGCAACAGCTTCAGGGTCCAAACACCCGGCCGGATCAACTACGACGCACTCGCCTATTGGCTGGCGCTCGTTCACTGATAGATGCTCAGCAAGTTGGCATTGCTCGCAAGGCTGTGTCTTTTCCAGCAGCTCCGACTTCGTTACTGGACGGAACGAATCCGTGTCCAGCACCCAAGTAAAGTCCCTGAGCAACAGAGAGACCATGCGCTGGTCGTCATGGATGGCGATGACGCCACCGCTTGACATCGCGTGATATGAGACATTTACGGAGCCGTGTGCTGCGACTTCGCCGTCAATGATCACGTATTTGTGATGAAGCATAAAGCTGGGAACGATGTCAAAGTAGATCTCCAGGTGGCACTTGCTGTCGTCGTTGTCGTCGAGCATGATCTTCGTGATCTGAGACCCTTTGCAGTACATTTGTGTGTGGTCGACCAGCAAGTTCACGGAAATACCCCTCATAGCAGTCTCTTTGATAGCAGTTGCCAGTCACTCATGTGACAGCACATACGTCGCGATGAAGAGTGAGTGTTTGGCGCTTTTCATAAGTTTCTCCAGTTGGACAGCGTGCTCCTCTGACCGCACGAGCTGACCAAGAAAGCGCAACACCTCGAAGAGGGTTTCCTCGCGACGTATCTTGTACGCCCTCACGATCACTTTGTGCAAAGCCTCGGCCGCGGCGCGCAGATTCTCGTTTGTCAGGCGAACCAGCTTTACGTTCTTGGTCTCCTTCTCACGTTTTGCCTCCGCACGCTGACCAATCTAGGCGATCGTCTTCTCGCCGATGTTGAAAACCAAGGCGATTAGCGCCGGTATGACGTTACAGTCCAGCGACAGGAATTTGAGATGCGGCCTGATCACATCGACAAATTGCTGGATGAAGTTCCTTTTGTCCTTCTCCTCGTCGCTCAGGAACTTGCCGCGCTTGTCCGGCGTTGGCGTGATTAGAGGCATGTTGCTAGGCCTTGGGTGTGCAAGCTGGATGCCAGGGCCAAGCTCAGCGTCGAGTCTTACCAGACGTGGGTCTTCATGCGTGTAAGCTCGCTTGCTCAATGTGTGGAGCGTAGCGGCTGACGACTCCAACACACGCGCCCGTCCTCACTTGCCAGATATGACTGGCTGGCCGTGGTTGGTGAGTACGCTGAGCGCGTTCATGGTTTCTTGGTGGTCCATGGCGAGCGCTTCTCGTGGGTAGATCAATCAAGCCAACACACACACAACTCAACGTCAGCTTGGCTATACATGCATAGCTCGCGACGACATGAAAGCGAGCAAGATATGCACCTGATGCCTGCCTCCGGTGAGCGAATGTGAGAATGCGATCGAGAACGTTCGCACTCATGGTGTCGCGATGTCTTTCCTGGATGCGCTCAAGCATGGAAGATGGCCCAACGACAGGCCCTGGGTACGAGCCAATGCGCTCATGGCTGAGCTCGTCGTTGCGTGGCGGTTCTGAAAGGTGATGGAGCCAAAACTAAGTACTAGCATTGCGTTTGCGCAGCAATAACGAGTGAATCGAGCTTCTGGTCGGGGCAGACAGCTTGTGAGTCTCTACTTGTGGCCGCATACACAAAGATTCAACTTGGCGTTTTGTTGGTTCTGTTCATGCATTTTTAACCAAAAGAACGGCATTCGAACCGTATTTCTATGGTTTAGTTGACTCTGTGACCTTTCCTGCATCCACTCAGTCTGGTTAAATTGATGCCAAAAAACGTGTGGGTCCATATTTTTTGCTAGCACTGTACGAGCCGATGAGCTTTGATGATGTACCATCAAGGAGAGATCTATTTCATGTGTTGGGCTCAGTACAGCGATGTAATAAACTGCGCTTAAATCAACCAAATGCGCCAAAACATCATTTATTACATAATCAATTTGAAGAGGGAATTCCCAGCACACAACTTAGACTTCGTATTTATAATTTGTATGTAAGAATCTAGCAGATCCATTTTGCGCGCGGCATGCCTTGGAAGGCTGCCACCTGTCTCCCTCCCGAGCGAGCACTTGATGCAAAGCAAATCCAGCGAGGCAACAAGATGACCAAGTGAGTGCCGCGCGCGTGCGCATCTGCTGCTCCTGCTTATGCGAGCAGCCTCATACGCGGGTCGCTCTCTCGTGATGCTATGTGCACGTTGACTCACTCCTGCTGCTGTTATTTATTTGTGCTGTGTCACGCTTTCGCAGCGATGAGATGGACGAGGCGCTGATGACGTTCGTGAACTGCCTCGGCGCGGTGATCATGGTGTCGCTCGTGGGCTTCCACTACCTCACGGCGTCCGCAAAAGACGCCGATAACTAAACATCGTCGGATGGAGCTACATATGCTGCGAACGGTGCGTTGCAATGCAGTCAGTTAATGTTATTGTCGCTCTCGCCAGCTCATTGTCGAGTCACAAGTGGCGTGCTGACCGAGTCATGTGCTCTTGTGTATTGTTCAGAGAGCTTTTGCGAAGACCCAATCGAGCAAGATATCCCAGAAGGGTCGATAAAATACTGTGTGTACGCCACTATTTCAAAGTCACTGATTCTCTATGCATTTGTATTCTCTAGCGACTCTCGCTGCTCACTGCCTGCTTGCTATCAATGAAAGCTCCACGTGACCGCCTACTCTGCGGCCTCGACAGCGACGGCCGCCACTTCGGGCTGGTCGCGCTGCGCGCGCTCGGCGTCCCGCGCCTTCTTGGCGAGCTGCACAACCTCACTCACGTGCGCGTCGAAGAGCTTAAGTTCCTTCATGGCCGAGAGGATCACGACCGCGTCCGCCTTGGTGGCCATCGCGTTCACCGAGTTGCGTCCGCGCCATACGACAATGTTCATGATCTTCTCCCTATATAAACACCACGAGCGGCTAGAGCGTCAGTCACCAACCAATACCAGGGGCAACAAGCACCAGTAACCACAGCAAAGTACGTACTCCACAAGCGAGCGCGGGTTCTCGAGCGAGCATGCGATGCTGCCGATGGGCGCGTCCTCAAAGATCTTCTTGGTCGTGGCGTCGAACTCGTCAAAGTCCATGAGATCCCCCAGGCGCTCGAGCAGCATCTGGAAATCTTTCTTCGAGACCGTGATCTTGCGCTTGTTGATGCACGGCAGCACGTGCGGCAGGCCCGCTTGGCACAGGCGGTAGACGGTGCCGCCGCCGCTCGACTCGGTGCGCTCAAAGAGCTTCAGGCCCGTGTACACGACCTTGAACTTCTTCGCCTTCATCTCCTCAATAAGCTCGCTCGTGATGCTCTTGGTTACGAACGTCACCGACTTGGACTCGTCCGAGCGCGTGAAGAGCTGCGCGCCCGAGAACGGCTCGACAATGCCGAAATGCTCCTGGATCGACTTCCACTGCGCTTGGTCCAGCGCCACGTACGCCTCGCCCTTCTGCTGCTGCGCGCGGCGCTCCTGTCGGTTCATACGCGGCGGGCGCGCATCCTTGCTGACAACAGTAGTGGTCTCGCCCTTTGGCTCCTTGTCGCCTTCCGCAGCGGCAACAGAATCTTCTTCAGCCTCAGCCTTGGCTTCAGTGACCTCTTCCTCACTCTTGACGTCGTCAACGGCAGCGGCGGCGGCCACCTCGTTCTCAGTTGGCTCCTTTGGCGCGCGGTGCTTCTTGCCCGCACGCTTCTCTGGCTCCTCCTCTTCAGGCGTCGGTGCTGTTTTCTTGAGCAGGCAGATGAAGAAGCCACCCGTGTTCTGCAAATCACAACAAACAACTAGAGTTAATCAACTGGGCCAGCATCAACATAACTCTAACAGCAATGTACCTCGTCGTGCGGCACGCAGCGCATGCAGCGGTCGAGGTTGAACGCCGCAGCCTCCTCGGCCGTTGGTGGGAACATCGTCGGCGTGATCTTGTTCTTGCCGCGCTGCTTCTCGTTCGCCTCCAAGAATTGCTCGTACGAAGTGTACTCGGCGTTGCTCGAGCCGATGACCTTCCACGACGAGATGCCTGGGCGGCGCTTCAAGAGCGGCAGGCGGTCCGCGACGTCGACGAGCTCCAGCGCGCCCTTCGACCAGCGCAGCAGCTCGGCCACGATCGCCTCATTCTCCAGCGGGTTAAACGTGCACGTCGAGTAGCACATGTAGCCGCCGACCTTGAGCAACGACGCGCCGCGCTTCGAGATCTCGGCCTGCAGCGGGTGCAGCGCGATGCCGTTCTTGGCGTCCCACTGCTTCCAGATGATCGGGTTCTTGCGCAGCGTGCCATCGCCACTGCACGGCGCGTCACAGAGGATGCGATCGAAAAAGCCCTCCGACTTGAGCTCGGGCGCACCGACGTACGGGATGTGCTGCGCTTCGTGGCACGTCACAAGGAGCGCGGGCGAGCCGATGCGCTTAGACTGGTGCACCAGCATGTACGCGCGCTTGAGGTCGATGTCGTTTGCCATGACCATGCCCGTCGGAGTCTCGCCCGTGATGTGCTCCTGGGCGTGGAGCGACTCGAGGAGCTGCGACGTCTTGGAACCCGGTGCGGCGCACATGTCAAGCACCTTGTGGTGCGGCTCGACGCCGAGGATGAGCGGCGGGATCATGCTCACGGCCTCCTGACGCGTCGTTGAGCCGCTGTCCGTGAGCTGCACGAGCCACTTCTGGAACTCGGCGAGGATCGGCAGCTTGCGCACCTTGCGACGCTCGACAGACCACTGGAAGCCCTTCTGGTCCGGGTACCACGGCATGTTGGCGATTGGCGCGATCTCCTCGCCGTCCAGAACGAGACCATCAAACTTGAAATCGCTCGCAATGCGCTCACGAATGCTGCATAGAGTCGAGCAGAAGTAAATGATAATGCTAAGCAAACGAACAAGTTGCTAGTAGAGGTTGCATTGCGTACAGCGTACCGTTCAGCGAATGGACACGAGTTGTTGATGCGGAACGTCGTCGGCAGCGGCGTCGCGAGGAACTTCATGAAGGTGTCCCATTCTTCCTCTGGCACCACGCCTTGCGCCTGTATATACACGTAATAGATGCAACCATGAGTAACAATACATAATATACAGACACACGCAGCAAGTCCACACAGCGACGCCGCGCTCGTTACCTTGTAGTACTTGATGAAGTTGTCGTTGGTGTAGACCCACTCGGAGAAACCGTCTCCCTCGCGCTTGTCCACCCAGCCACCGGTGGCTGCGTCCGCGATGTCGTCTCTCGCCTGGCGCGACTTCTTGGAGAAGTTTCCGCTCTTGTTGCGAAAGTCCTTGCGTCCGCGCTTGCCCATGATCGCTGCTTGTCCTGGTCGCTTGCTGGCGTTCGTGACCTGAATGCCAATTGTCCTGATGAAGAAGAGCTCTTGGGTTTGGCTTTTCACTGGTCAAGAGCTGATGGGTGCAAAATGCCAAAACAGGTTGCCAAAGACAGTTTACTATCAGACAGCAATACGGATTCGGGTAAAGGTGTGGCTGTTTCTAACCTTGTTTTGATAACATGTAGAAAACTGACCTGTTTTGACAAAATGGATCATGCCAAAGTTGCCACAACGGCAGCACCTCGAGGCGAAGGCACTGGAGCCACGCTCGCACATGAAGAGCAATAACGAGTCTATAGCGGCAAGATATGATACGGGTTACTATTAATATAATTAGAATAGAGTGAGAGAGAGAAGTTATTCAGTATGGATACAGCCGTGAGTGTTTGCGACTCTCTCTCAATGAAGCCGTCTCTATGCGAGCACGGCGGCGCAGACCGACACGTCGTCTCGCTTCCCCTGGCGCTTGTGTGCGAACGCAAGCAGGTTCGACGCGCTGTAGAACGCGAGCTGGCGCACGCGATTCTCCTTCGCGAACATGGGCCGCGTGATCTCGAACGCCGGAATGTTCTGGCACTTCTGGCTGAACGTCTCGTACTCCTCCGGGTTCACGTTGTTGTTCGTCTTGAGCTCCTCCATGGCTTCGCGGCAGAAGCCTGCTGCGGACACGGCAAACGGGATGTAGTTCTCGCAGCTGGTGAACGTGTTCTTCGCCATCTGCACCGTCTTCTTGGCAATCTCTTCGGCGTTCTCCGGGCACGGCTCAACGCACGCGATCACTTGGTCCACGTATAAGTTGTCGTGCACGCCGTCCGAGAAGACCATGCACACGTCGCCCGCTTCGTACTTGCACGACTGAATGTGCACGTCGCCGGTGTAGTTGATCGTCTTGTTGTTCGACACGACCGCGGGCACATTGAAGTCGTAGATGATCGAGTCGCTCTCAAACACAATCTTGTTGTTGCGCATGAGCACGCACTTGCAGTCGCCTATCGTGTAGACGTACATCTGTTGCGACGTTTCGTCAAAGTACACGACCGTGAGCGTCGAGTCGAGGCGTCCCTTGCGCTTGGTCGCTCGTCGCGCGTTCTTGGTGGCGCCCTGGATCGTGGCCGTGAAGTCGGCAACCTTCATGGGCTCTTCGCGTGCGCGCTTGCGCAGCTTGCCGAGCGCCGAGAGCGTCTCCGAGACGAGCAGTCGCGCGAGCACGCCCGAGGCCTTCATCGTGCCTGAGACACCGTCCGCGATCACCATGTACCCGGGTCCGTAGCCGACGGCATCGTCGCCGTGGTAGCTGTGCGCCGCCGATCCGACCGACGCGAAGCACGAGTCGACCGTGGATTGGTTGCCGGCGCTGTCGCCGTCGAGCGGGGGCTTGCAGTTGCGCATCCTGGCGAGAATGTACTGGAGTGTCATTGTCGAGTCGCCTTGTGCTGCTGCTGCGGTCGCGCGTGTGTGGATGGTGAAGAGAATGGAGATAGATAGAGCGCGCGCGTGCGTGGAGAGAATCCAGTCAAGGCGACGGAAAGAACGAACGAACGCGGCGGTCGATCGTAAGTTTCCTGATGGGGCGTCGGCGGCGTTTCCCAGAGTGTGTCGTGTGGGTTTCTACCGATGGTGCCATGGTCTGGTTTTCCAGCCAGCTGCTGGTGCAGCTTACAAGACGTTACGAACTGAAGCTGTGGCGGAGTCGGTGCCAATAACTGGCCTACTGCCACCGACTGAACGATCGCAGAATGGGGATGTGTGTGGGACGAGGGGAGTTTCTTCACATCTATATTTAGATTTACCTCGATATAAGTTATATTAGGTAGTAAAATCACAGAATTGTCTCAAACAATATCCCATTTGTCAGCACTACGCGGTACTCAAGGTGCAACCTTCTGCCTCCCTTTTTCTGCGCACGATTGCCAGTTCGACAGAGGATGGTGTGATCTGCGAATTACTCACGTGAGATTTGCAACCAATCAGACGCTATTTCCAGCAATTTAACATCCGGTTAGTGGCTGAAAAGAACTGCAAGTGGGACGAGTCTGGTGTTGCCTCACCATCTGATGGTAAGACGCGTCAGGGAATCCAACGTACCCTCGCAATGCACCAGCACAGCCAGTCAGCTGCATGTGCGGTTGACAGAAGAATCCCCATGTGCTTGCACAGATCATGTGCCTGCTGCTCCTGTTTGTTTTGTTTTACGTAGCGCTTCATCAAGAACAGGAGCGCGTGTGCGACCAACTGACGCTCTTCTTCGATTTTCCACATTTTGGGCCGAAGAGTTTCGGTTTCTTCGATTTTCGGACTGGGCATCTGCTAAAGGATCTGAAACCAAAACTTCAGTTTCGGAGTTGAACTGACTGACGTCATGATGGTGGGTCAATTGACACTCGGACCAGAAAACGCAGTTGGGAACGAATTGCGTGTGCCAGTCGTAACAGGCGACAATGGGACTTCTGGTCCATTGTCAAGCAACATCACCGCACTGTTGTCGTGCATTGGCTGAGAGGGGCCGATTTGCTTCGGAAGTCGTCTGAAGGTTGCAGCAGTGGACTCCCATGTTGAAGTTGACTGACTCATTACGATTTCGGGAGGCTCCCGCAAGAGCTGTGGATCCAGTTACTTCATGGCAGCTTTGAACGTAGCTCTTCGCATTCGCCACTCGTGTGTGTGGCTTAACGCCTGATTAGTGTGTATTTGCTCTTAATGTGAGGTCACAAAGGTGGAAATGTTCAGAACATTGAGCTTCATTATCCTTGCATTTACTTACAAACCACACCTCAGTGATGAAACCTTGAGCACTGCGCTGATTAGAGCGCTCATCACACTTGATTACTTCGCTCGCTCAACTACATGAGCGTGCACGATCTGCTGCCGGGTCTCGCGTCGCTCGCGTCATCAGTTTCAGCGCTGCTGTCGCTTGCTGATTATTCCTCGCCCATCTACATGTCAACCAATGCTGCATCAGAAGCTCAGATCATCACCAACCAGCAAACGCATTCGACACGGAAACAGGAGTTACAGTCTCACTGCTTTTGACGCGGCTCCATCGTCCGCTTCACCGCGACTCCCAGCAGCCGATGTAGCTTCAAGAGAGGCTGGCGGCACTCGGACAGTCACCACCTTCTCACGCACAATGGCTGTGGTCACCGTGGTTGTCTGAACAACCGTGATCGCAGCCTCCGACGATGGATGCACTCGCCTTGGTGCTCTCAATAGCCGCGGGCTGGAGCGAGCAGCCTCACTCTCGCCTTCCGAGCTCCCACCATGTAGCCCCACGCACACACCAAATGATTGCAGCACCTGCACACAATCCATATACCACATACCATTATGGAAATCTCGACAACTCAGTCAATATCTGCACAAATACAAATGACGTGTACCTCATGCACTGATCCGCTGAGCTGCCGCCAGAGCGCCGCGTACTCGCGCGTCACCAGTTCCCGCACTGAGCTTGGGAGAAGGCCCTTCCGACCCTCCCACAGCCGGCGCTGGGTCTCGGCAACCTGGAGCATCGCTTCTGTTGAGCGCTTGCGTACAGCAGTGAGCTCGCGGATGCTCTTCTTCATCTCGTACCGCTTACTTGGGACGTCATCATCTAAGTAGTTTGCATGGATATGCAGCGCGCGCTTCTGCTGACTCAGCTTGTCCTCTGCCAAGGCGCGTTGCTTTGAAAGAAAAGCAAAGTATGCCTGCAGCGCACGAGCGAGCACTGGCACGCACTCAGTCAGCGCCTCCTTGGCTCGCTCGGTGAAGGCACGTTGCGAATCTGCGTAGAGCTGCATCGCTATCTGAGCACAGCAACAAGAGAGAGAGTTCGCCAATAACTATGGTGTTCAATACACGATCAGACAGTACATACCTCGAGCGACCGCTCTCGCTGCTGCTTGACGTGAACCATGAGGTCCAGCAAGCTCTGCTGCTTAGTAAGCTTGACCCGTCCTCTGATGTGCCGAACCGTGGCTTGATACAAGTTATTCTCGCTCTTCTCTCGAGAGTACCGATGCCACCCGACCTGCGCGTCACTGGAGTGCATCACGTGCTCGAACGCATGGAGCTCGGCGCTAGCGCTGCTGTCACCGTTCGCGAGCAGTTGATCCCGGCGTTCTAGGATGAGTCTGCGGATCTGCAGCGCGCACGCCTCGTTCGCGTGACGCGCGTGGTCGAGCGCATTCTCATAAGACGACACGCGGAACGCATACTTGCCGGTTTCCTTATTGAGATGGCGGACCCAGCGCTGCAGTGTCTGCTGCATCAGCGCCTGGTGCTTGTTGTTGACACTGACCTCGCTCTGGATTTCTTCCAATCGATCCATGAGCGACGAGCACTCGGTGGTGATTTGATTCGCGGCCGCCGCTGCAGCTTGCGACCGCCTTCTAGCGCTCGTCGACCTCGCATTTGACTGCTCAAGAAGGTCACTGAGATCTGAGATCGCTGGTGCGCCCAGTACCTGAGCAAACGGCTGTGTAGGAACAACACGACAGGCAACGGAGATCATTCAGAGACTGATAAATAGGAACACCGATGATAATGAATGTTGTCACTTACCAGCTCGTCGTTGCTGTCCGCTCTAGGCAGCAATGCCATGATGTCCATAATCGTCGTTGCGCACTTGCGCTTCTGCGTGAAGGGCTTCGCTGTATCTTTGGCGTGCTTCTGATGTTCAGTTGAGCCTGTGGTGTGCCATTGGTGACGGAGCCACTCCGCAGCACCATCACACGCGGCAGCCACGAGCTGCGCGGTCTCCAGCGTTCCAGCCGCGCCGAGCTGACCCCAAACTCGAGAAACCCAAGAAAGACAGTTGCGGTTGTCGCTGTTGCCGCTGGCGCTGGATAGCGTGTCGGTGGTGGGCATTGAATTCTCGACTCGAGCTTGAATCGCCGTGACCAGGATTCGCCGAGCGTCTGGTTTACAGAACGTGCGCTCGCTCTTCTCGGCCGTCGATCGCTGCGGCGGCGGCTCAAGTATGACGATATCGTCATCATCGTCGTCACTCTCCTCATCGTCGTTGTTGTCTTTCTCAGTGGTGCCGCTTGCGCGCTCTGCACAATGGCGCTTCTTCTTGGAGTTCGCTGGTGGCGAGGAGCTCCTAACGCCGCCGTTTACATTGTGTGAAGGTGGCGCGAAGGCGCGCTTCCCGTACGCGCAGAGGCGCACCGGATCGCTATTTTTCTGGGACTCATTCGACACCTTCTCACCCTCACCAGCACTAGCTGCACTAGCAGCCCAAGAGTACTCCATCAGTCTTGAAGCAGTCTCAGCGCCACGCGCTCGTCCACTGGATTGCTGGGAACTGATGATTGAAGACCATGAGTCCTCGAACCGGCAGTTGACTAGAAACACAACCATAGACAGACACACACGCTGAGCAAAGCAAATCGTCAACTGCCGCACTCGCGTGTGCGGCCAGGGATAAAAACAAAAAACGAACGCCATGTTGAATGGATGCACTGTGCAGAAAACGGATCGAGCTCTGATGCACTGGGCACTGCAAACATACAGACACCCATAGATCAATAGTTGCTTGCACACGTGAGTGCGGCAGTTGAAGGCTTGTTTGCTCAGCGTGCGTGTGTCTCTGTGGTTGTTGCATCTCTGTTCTGCTGGTTCGACACTCGGCGCGCGCTGCACTTCGATCACGAGTTTCCAGTGACTCGAAGGCGAGCAACACCGAGCGCATTTCTATGTGACTGCTTGAGACGAATGGAGAACTCGAGAACTACCGGTGCCGCTGGTGGCGACGGGAAGGAGTCGAGCGGGTCGCAAAGAAACTGCGATTCTGGGCGCAAATGTATGCGTGAGAAGCGCATTGTTGTGCAGTCATATGATGTGACTGGCAGCGCTAGGAGTGCCTCGCATCCCGCGAGTCTCAGTAAGAAACAGCGTCGTTCTGAAGAGCGCTCCAGTGACGCCGGTGAGGCAAAGAACGATGCCAGTGAGAACGAGGGCAACGGTGGTGGCAACGACGAAGATGAGCCCAGTCGAACAGGCGCCAGTGTGTTCATGCCAGCAGGCGCCACGCCGCTGTGTAACAGGTTTCTGGAAGCTTAAGCACAGCCTCCAAGCATCGATGGCTCCGTGAAGCCGCCATGGCTCCAATTCGGATGCACTTCTGCAGATTCGCGTAACAAGGCGTCCTACTACCCGCTCGAGCTGGAGACGCAGTGGCGCCAGGCGAATTGCGCGTGGCTTCGCAGTTGATTCACCACACCGTGTGCGCAACGTGAATCAACCATTTCATGACTGCTTGATTGGCTTCAATGCAAATCCTGAAGCAGGAGTGATTGCCTTACATGGGTACATTTGAGGTTGCGCGAAGGTTGCTTGTAGTGAGCAGCTTCCATTCGGTCAACACAAACCAGAAGACCAGCATGCCCGCCCAGCATGACGAGCCGAAGACGCGGCTCAAACTGCTCGTGCTCAGCGAGCTCGACGGGCAGATCCTGCGCGTGAACCGCCTCTGCGAGCGCCTCGTGTGCTCCGACGACGGTGACATCGACGCGGTTCTCGTCAGCGGTGGGCTCGTTGCGCAGCGTGCGCCGCGCGAGTACGAAGCGCTCGAGGCTGTCGCCGCCGCCGAGGGCGACATGATGGCGCTGGTGTCGCGACTCGAGATGATCGTTTGCCGCGTGCTCTACATCCCCGACGACGTGCGTTCTCGTGTGTTGTTTCCGTGAGTTAAATATTTGTGTGGCTGCTGATGTGTATGTGGTTGTTGATTGGCTATTGTGTTGTGACAACGAACAGAATGACCCGCCAACGACGCGCAGCCTCGTGGTCGCGCCGCCGACGCTGACGCAGTACTCCTCGAACGTCTATTCGCGTGAACAGCAACTAGCTGATGGCGTTGTCGTCATGGGCGAAGCGCACTATTTCAAGTTCGTTTGGTGCTCTCGACGATGAGCTGTGAATGCGCATTCGTGATGGACTAATGAGTGCTCTTCGACTACTTATGTGAAAGCGCAGGCTCATCAATGATGGCAAGGATCCGACAGATGGCCGCGATCTCGTGCTCGTGCTGCGGGATTCCGCTGCGAGGACCCAGCTCCCTGCTCTCCGTAAGTGGCGGCTGTCTGTCTGGTGTCCCTCCTTGCGCTATGGTTTACTGTCAATGTCGAATGAGCAAGTGATCTCACTTGTCTATACCAATGCACTGCACTGGTAGAACCTCCACTTGAAGTGCTGCAACAGCCCCGCCACTTGGAGATCATTGGCGGCAGCCACCACCCACCGCACGCGAATGCACCGCTCGTCTTCTCAGGTAACCAAACCCTATCACGAGTGTGAGGCTGTTGCTGCTGATAGTAGCCGTTGTGACTTATGCGTACATACATGTGCCATTTGAACTGCAGGATCGCTCCGGTCGGGCCAGTTCACGATCCTCGAGTTGGAGAAGCAGAGTGCTGACGACTCGTGGGTCATCGCCGCTTCGACGTCCCACCAGCAGCTGCCGCTCGCTGACGACTCGGACGACGACGAAGCAGACACCAGCAGCAGTAGCTTCAGTGCATCGGAGTGGGGGAATGCAGCGTTTCAGGCATGAGAGAAAGATAGCTCAGAGCTGGATGGCCGTGAATGATGCGTGCAGACGCTTTGGTGCGCATGTCCAAGAAACCTCAGGTGTCAAACTGCGTCAACATGAAGAAAACTCTGTGAAATGGCGAGAGTTGAACTCTTCATTCTTCTACATGAGAACAAGGTAGTCCTCGTACAGAAGCAGCTCGACGACGAAGCAGATACTCGATGGCGAAGAACGGCATATACTAGATGTCGAAGGGCGGCAGGTATCCCAGTGAGTTGCCTACTAGATGTACTTCCATGCATGATTACATACCATCTGCATGCTCCTGCGTCTTGAAGCCCGCACGCTCGCTGCGATGCTAAGAAGGTTCCTTTTTCAAAAAAAGTAGAACACAAACTTGAATTATTAATAGATGTGTAGCATAATAATGACCAATCTGGATGTGGCGTACGACATCGTGGGTACTGTGTACGCGGCACTAAGTACAATTTTGATTTCACTTGCGTTCTGTATGGTGCTGAAGCCAGCAGCATTTTGCTGCGCGCTGGCTTCAACACCATATAGAACGCAAGTCAAGCAAATTTTTCGCACTTAATTTTGCGCACTTATAGACGTTAAGTTGATAAATGGTCAACTCAGCGGACCTCCTGCGGACCTAGCTCTGTTCGCGGCCGACATCGTTAACAACTGCCACAAAACAAGACGAGAGGAAGCGACGCGCCTTTCTCGCTGATGAACATGGGCGGCGGTGACGACTACTGGCGACCCGCTTCGCAGTCCTTCTCCTCGCAGTCTTCGCAATCGTCGCAGTCGTCGCGTCAGAGCGTGGACCTCACGGAACTCGACCGCCTGCGTGTGCTCGTCAAGTACGAGTTCGAGACCGCGCTGACCACGGACGAGCTGATCGACGCCCTGGGCGCGTGCCACAACAACACCCGCGAGGCCTACCACTACCTGAAGAGCAAGCGACAGCAGCAGAGCCAGCAACAATACACAGACTTTATGATGCACGGCTCGGCGGGTGACTCGGCGACGGCGTCGTCCGCGAAGCGCCGCCAGGAGAACGACGATGTGGAGATCATCGAGAACCCGAGCAAGCGACTGCGAGAAGGGACGCCGCCTTCATCCGCAGCAGCTGCGGTAGCAGAGTCAACAGCAGCGCCCGCACGAACACTGCGTCTGCACAGCTCACAGGATGTGGACATGTCACCGCCAGCGTCGCAGTCGTCGCGACAACAGCAGCCGTATCAGATGACTGGCATCGGCATAACGGCTCCACCCAACACCCAGCAGCAGATACAACAAGAGAGCGAAGTTGAGACCGTCTTTTCCCAGCGCAACGTCATGCCGCCTGCATCTCAGCAGCAAACCGCAGGAGAAGAAAGCGATACCGATGACATGGCGATGGCAGCGCCCCGACTGAAAGCGCAACAGCTGCTGACCAACGCGATTGAAGACCGGCGCCAGAACCGAATGTCAAGCGACGCCAGCTGGGTCAGCAGCGTCTGGGAGTTGCTCCGTGTCTCGAGTAACCTGGAGATTGCGCAGCAGCTCGACCTGACGTGTGACGCGATGGCTGCGTGGCTGAAGGAGTTTGAAGTACACGAGGTGGTGACGCACGAGCGCGTGGGGCTCGAGCTGCTGTTTGAGATCCTCTCGAAGCTTCCGCGATCCGACAATGTCGACGAGCTGGTACGTTCCTATTGAAGTGTGACTTATTGCTGAGAATTTTATTTATTGGCTTGTCACTGACCCTGTGAACACTGTTGGGTGTTACTACAGAGCCAATATGTGCGTCCTGGAGCGCCGCTCAGTCAAGAAGCCAACGAGATGGAGATCACAGCGATTGGAACCCTGCTGCAGAACCCTGGAGCGCACCAGACTGCCCATGCGCGCTCGATCGCTGCAAAGGATGCGATCACGCGCGTCACTGAGGAGTGCTCGTCGTGCGTGGAGCGAATCGCCTGGTTCAAGAACGCCCAGAAGGAGAATGCCGAGTACCAGAGTGGCGTGCGTGACCAAATCCAACAGTTGTACTCGCGTCTGGCGAAAATGGTCGAGCAGTGCGGCGCCGAAGTGCACGCTGGTGACTGTGCAGTCGACGACGCGCGCCAGTTGAAGGAAATGCGGTCGCTGCAGCTGCGAGAGTTTGTGATCAAGCGCCGCAACGAGCTGCGCGCGAGTGGTGAGAGCGAAGCGAGCGCCGAGCTGGAAGCGCACTCCGATGTGTTCAACTCGGACGACACGGAAGTGGTGGCGCTGCTTCAATCGCGAGCCGAGAGTGGAAAGAAGATCCAGCAATGCGTGCGTGGCATGCAAAAGGGCAAGAAGGAGTACACTTTTTACCAGAGCGCGACGAATCTATTCAACAAAGTCCGCAAGTGTCGCGAGTGGTCGCTTCAGGTGAGCCCTTGCTGCTTCGTTGATGTCATGTGTGCAAGTGATTGTACTGATGCTGGAGTTGTTGCTGTGTGTAGAATGCGCTCAAGAGCTTCGAGGATTCCCGATTTGTCTCGGATCAGCGCGTCACGGCTGCGCTCATGCGCTTCATCCCGATCCTGACGACTGCGTTGCACCAGTACTATGAGTTCCACAGCATTCGCCAGGCGCGTGCGAAGGAACAGGCGAAGGAGAAGGAGCAGGCGCTGGAAGTGCACGTCGAGTACTTTGGGGACTCAGCTCCGATAAACAAGGAGGAGATCGAGAAGAGCATTCGTGAATATGTTGGCGTGATCAGCCGATCGATGCAGATGATGCTGCAGATCGCGGATTCGCAGAGTCGCCTCTGGGAAGGCAAGAAGGACGTGCTGCCTCGCGAAGTGTGCAACGTGCTCGTGTTTGAGTACGGCAAGCTGTGGAAGCAACTGAGCGGTCCAGTGCGAGATGTGAGTTGATGGATTCGGGTCTTAGCGATACTTGCACTCTCGCTGCGATGTGAGATGCTGATTTGTGGTATCTTGTTTGATGTTTCCACAGGTGATGCAATCATTTGTGGCCAAGATGCAAGTGGATGGTTTGGGAAGCGATGTGCAAACCGACGTTCAAGTGGAGCAGCAGCCAACGCAGCCTGTGGTGAATGGCAGCACGCTGCCGCCGCCACAGCCACCAGCAGTTGTCCACGAAAGCCCTCTGCGAGTGGCTTCGACTCGCAACTCGCTGTCGCCTGGAACAGTCGGTCTGAGTGGAGTCCAGTCGGGTGCTTCGTCGAAACACTCGAGTCCACTGCGAGTCGAGCACGTGTCGATGTCGATGTCGATGACGCAAGAAGTCGATATGTTTCTCAGACACGCCGAGCCAACAACTGCGATGGAAGTGGCTACACCAGTCACTTCTCCACCAAAGGCTCCAGCGATTCCGCTTGCAGCTCCTGTAGCTGCCGCTCCTGCCGCCACTCCCGTACACGAGTACCCAGTCGGGACTGTGCTGTACACGAAGTTCGACGTAGGCAAGGACGTGGCGCAGTTCTCGCGGGGCAGAGTGGAGAAACTGCTGGATGACAGGACGTACTCGGTCGTATACGACGACGGCGACGTGTTCACCGTGCCCCGCGAGTTTCTGTTCACTGAGGAACAGGTGCGATGTCTATGGGATGGTGTCACTTGGAAGTCGGTAGCTAACTGATTCTCGTTCGTGCTGTGTGTGTGAACGTGTTGTGCAGATGCAGCAGGATCTCGAGATGCGAGAGCGCAATCGCGATACGGCCATGGCGGACGCGAACGCAGACGTGTCTGGCGAGGGCAATTGCGCGATCATGTAGCCATGTCTAGTGACGCCTCGCTGTCGCGACTTCCGTTTTGTTCGCTGCACCGCCAAGAGAGTCGCGAGTCAGTGAGCCACTTCCGTTTTTTGCTTCAGGCGTGTTTGGCTGTCAGTGTGACGTGAGAAGTCGTTTACGAGTAGTTGATGCAACCCACTCACCGCATCGATGAAATTTGCTTTTGTGTTGCGTGCCGTCGCGTATGTCGTCGGAGAGCTGTGAGATGTCCTCAACCTCTGACTGCTGCTGCTCTTATGTCACTGCGGTGCGCATGAGGTAAATTCTTCAGCACGATAGTGTAATAATGAGCGTCCATTTGCCATCGTATGCGAGAGAATGGTGCAATTTCATGATACAATTGGTGAAAATTCAACCGGTTAGTATGAATTTATATACAAAGGTCATAAAAAGAGGAGAAATCATAGCTTCGGCAGTTTACTATATAAAATAAGAGATCTCTATTGTAGCGGCCAAAAAGGCTCGGACGGAGCAGTTTTTTAGATCTTTTTTTGGAGCATGTATATTTATGGTCACTCATCCAATTTTTTCATAAGGTGGCTCATACGAAAGATCACTTTCATATGTTGACAACAGTGCATTTACTCGCCCTAGCGAACCCTCAATCATTGTCAAAATCCCTGCCGGCAAAGGACTCTCCGCCCCTGAAAAGTATTTCGTCGCAAGACCTACGAATTTTTGAAGAAGGCAGAAAACCCGTCGGCATGGAGAGAAGTTCACAAATATGTTCGTGTCTGGACTTTGCGTCTTTCACGATTTCGACAGTCTGGGCCCAGTGGCCGATGCACCATGACCCCAAATTTCCATCGGTACGATTTTGATGATTTATATATTAATTATGATCGGGTTGTGCGGATAAAATCTCACATTATCGTTTTATGCTAGATGACAGGTTCGATGGCTCGTGGCCGCCCGCCTTCATACAACGAAAGCATTTTTCCAACTATCAGAGAGTTGGTCAACAGATTTAACAAAGAGCTCAAACCAATCACAGCACTGATCATCAGAGGCGAGCTGCAATAGTCTCACGACCTCGACCTTCTGAGCGGACTTTTCGATGAGTGCTGCATAAGATGGGAATGCGACACGTATGTGGCGTAATGCGCGAGAGCCTTGCCGAGACGACGGCAAATGTGGCGTTCCGAGACAGCTACTTAGCGAAGAAAAGAGACAACCTCGACTCGAACGGCAACCCAGTTCGTCTTGATGTCTACTTGGACGAAAGCTACTGCAATTTGCATCACGTTGCGACGAAATCGTGGGTGGATACAGACAAACTTCGCTGAAGTAAAACGGACGCGGAAATCGGTACGGAAATGCTTGTTTTGAGTTTGTCTGGTTGTATTGATTCTGATATTGTTTCCTCTTATAGATACTGCTGGTATCATCAAAAGACTTGGTACCGAATTATAGATCAGTTTGTCGATGGGTCGATGATGATGTGGCAGTCGCAACTGAAACGAAAACAAGGCGACGATGATTGACATGGCAACTTCACCTCCGAACTCTTCGAGAAGTGGTTCGAGCGACTGTGCGTCAAGCTGGAGGAGAAGTACGGTGGATACAGCATACATCTCGACGGTGCCAGCTACCACAAGCGTCTACTCGACGCTGCATCAACGACCGAAACACGCAAGGTCGATATTCAACAGTGGCTACGAGATCGAGGTGTGAAAAGCTGACTATTATTTTTTCGAGGTTTTTGCGAGCTGACGAATCTAGCCTTGCACAATTTTTGTTTATGATTAATTTTGGCGGGTGGTACATAGACATACATTTCGAAGAGCGCTTCACCAAAGCGGGAGAACAAACCAACTCCCTCGTACCGTGTTACTAAGATAGCTATATAATTTGGTCACTTAGTCTATTTTACACCGCCATATTACCCTGAGCTCCAGCCAATAGAGTTGATTTGGGCTTAGGTGAAGAACGGCATCGCAGCGTCATCAGTGACGACGATGAGCGAGCTTGTTGAAAAACTGTCCGCTGGGCTTGCTGATGTGAACTCTTCTAGCTGGACGAAAGCATTCAGCCATGTGCAGAAGTACGAGTGTGGCTACATTCAGCAAGCAGATCAATATCCACTTGCTCCCGAAAGCGACAAAGATGGCGCTGAAGACGATGAAGATGCAGACATCGATTACGAGACCATTCAGTACTCAGCCATTGTATAAATTCATGCACTTATTCGTTTTGATAGTTTATCTGACTTTCAAATAACCGTCCGAGCTTTTTTGGCCGCGAATAAAATACGATACCAAAAATATAATCGTAATATATGGTACAAAATGGACATACAGACATACCCCTCCATTATGTTACATCAAAATTGGCTCATTTTGGTATGCAGTTTCAAAGGAAAACGTATTATGAAGATATAAGAATATAAAGGTATTGTGTGAGTTTGGAATGTCAAAGTGAAAAAGAATCTAATTGAGCAGTGGACTCAGTGCACTCGTTCGAAGCTTGTCAAAGCTCTCGACAAGCTCGTAGATGTCCTCATCTAAGATTCGCGTGTGTCGCCAACAGTGAGAGATGGTCGCGCACATGACAGCCGACCACGCTGCCTCAGCCCACTGCATTGCGGTAAGCACATCAACACTAAAAAGAGAGTCAATCTCCTTCTCTTCGCACCTCTCACCGAGCGCTAGCACTCGCTGGAGCAGCTCG